>VZTR01017519.1:1071234-1084554 GCA_013400775.1 Chaetops frenatus
CCAAACCAAACCAACCCCCAGGAACCGCACCCGGAATCTGCAGAAAACCCAGGAACCACAGCCCTGCACCAAACCAAACCCCAGGAATCTCAGTCCTGCACCAAACCAAACCAAACCCCAGGAACCACATCCTGAAACTGCAAAAACCCCAGGAATCACAACCCTGCACCAAATTCCAGGAACCACAGCCCTGAATCTGCAAAAAATTCCAGGAACCACAGTTTTAGCAAGCCTCATGTATTTACACACAGCACATAATTCCCAAAACTGCAGCAGTACTGTGGGATGGGTAGGAGAAGGCTATCTGCAATTCCTCATCCAAATTCCCTTCCCACACTCCTGTTTTCATCCTGGCCTCTTACTGTTCATAGTGGCCAGCTGGACAGAACTAAGCAAAAAAAATACTTGGCTTTCTTGACATTTCAGTGCCACAATGTCCCAGAAGGGAGCAGTGTCACCTGCTGTCCCCACAGAGATCCTGTCTGTTCCTCAGTTCCTACAAACACCACTGACCTGGTGCTGGGCACAGAGGAGAACACAGAGCACCTCAATCACAGCCTTCAATACTTCTCCTAACACAAAGAAATTAGATTAATCCCATAAACAAAGCCCATGTTTCAAAAGCCAAGGCTTTTCTCCAATAATGAGCTGGTATCTGTAAAACCACGTGGCACAATAATGCAAGGTTTAATTTTCTGCTGTGCTTTATCAGTGAGAGGGGAGGAAAATCTCCCTTCAATGCCCCATTCATGGAGCATCCTTGATCCTTGGGTTCTTACTGAAGTAATTGACTTTTTGATGCACCAGCAGGACAAGTCTACAAACTGGCTTTCAGTAAAAATTTTATTTTTTTAAAACCCACAAACAAAAATCCCCCAAACTCACAGCATCTTTTAAATTTTCTTTGTCTGTGTGAGGAGTGCATTAGATCAGATAAGGGATATTAAATGGCCTTTAAGCCTGACAGCAAAGAGCAGCTCTAATGGGAGTCCCAAATTGTGCTGCCAGCAATCCCCTGTACTTACAAAACACCAACATCAAGATGCCAGAAGACTGCCATGACCTATATTTCCTGCAAACCAATTTTCTTCTTTGTAGGGTGGATGGAAAGAATCCAACTGCTATTTAAGTTCCTTTTCTTTCTGCTGGAACTATGCCTTATCATACACATTTTTCCTACACCCAACTTTTCTGTGCCCCAGAGCTTCAAAAGCAGGAATTATCTACAGTCTATTTCTTTATTATAAACAGTAAATACTGCAAAATCGTGTTTAGGCCACAATTATCAGGTGAGACCAGAATTCTTTGTATCTCATTTCCACGCTTTTAAAAGAAACCAAACCCCTTAAAGGGGAATCTTAGCAGCAGAACACTGTTACAGAGGGATGCATGCCACACATCCCAAGGAATTTCTGTGGATTCATTACAGATGACACCCAAATTTCCAATGTTCATATTTATCAAAGTGAGGAATTTATTCTTTTGCTTATTTCCATGCATTAAGATACTATTTTTAGAAGAAAGAAGGTATCTCTGCCTGATTTCTTTGACCTCCACTGCCTTGTGATACCCCTATAAATTCCATTTTTGCCTCCAAAGGAGGAACTTTGCTCATTTGTTATACACACCCTGCACAGAGTGGTCAACAAAACACCTGAAAGGATTCATGACAAGCTTGTTTTCACCACCCCACCCCCCTTACAGCTCTCCTTGCCAAATGCAAACTCCCCCTCAGGCAGGGAAATTTGGAAACGGAACACCTGATGCAGCTTTTATTCCAAAATTGCCTCACGTGTGTTGAGTGTCAGAGAGAGCCATGTTGTGCCACAGCACCCACTTGTCTCGGGAAAATTGAAATCACTCGGTGTCTAACACTTTGAATGATTTCCCAACTTCTCACTTGCCCCATCTGCTCCTCTCAGCTCAGTTTGATTTGTTTTAGCCTTTGTGTCTGCAGTGGCACCAACAAAACTGCAGCATCACTGCAAGCTCCTCTGCTATGGAGCAGTGCCAAGGCTCTCACATTCAGCCTCCTCCAAGAGAAAAGCACCAAAAGAAAAAAAAAAAAAAAATTCTGCCTCGTTCTGTTGTCTCTGCCATCCTCCAACAGAATCACAAGCAGCTCTCCTGCTCCGATGCTGAGCTCTAAAATAACATCCCATCTACAAGATAATCAACATTACAGTTACAAATCCATGTCCACAGAATACAGCAAAGCACATGAATGCCACACCTCAGCCCCAATGTTACTTGATTACTTGCCCCAATCAGCTAAAGAATTAAAGAAAAACTACTTGACTCTATGTAGGATTTTGTTTCTGTGCTGTTAGTATGGCACTTATAGTCCTTTAAAGCAAAAATATCACCTACTCTCCAGCATTTAAGAAACTGGGATTCTGAAATCAGACACAGAACTTTTAAATAGGTGGGGAAATGGATAAAAAGAGGTGATACATACACATGAAAGGGCGTTTTTGGTTAAGACAGTGTACAAGGTGGGCAATCACAGTGCTGCCCCTGAACTGCAACAGACTCTGGGTACACCCACCCAAGGTTTCAAAAAGGGCCTTAAATACGATGGAACAAAGATCTTAGAAATAAGCACGTGGGGAAAAAAGCCACAATCTGCCCATACCAGTGTCCATTTAAAAAGACTCAACTCAGACTGAGCAGAATCTTAACAAAAGAAACTAAAAAAACCCAAACTCACACTTGTTCATCTTCCCAGAGCCTTAAAGTCACTGACCACCAGATCAGAGAGAGCTCTCAAAGCTGCAGATGAAGCTGTGAGAAGGGAATCACTCCAAGACTCTCCCTTGGGAGCCACCAAGGACTGAATACATCATTTTGTATAGAGAAAAACACCTGATGTGGAACAGCACTTCCAGCTCACACCCTGATGTTTGTGTCACTGTGAGCACCAGGCTGAAAACAGCTCAGAACTCCAAGACAATGCTCTCAAGTTGCCTTAGGTTTACTCAAAAGGAGGTCTCTTCTCAATGAAAAAATAACTAAACCTCTCTAAAACCTTGCCATTCGTTCCTTTAAGTGCAAAGTACCAGCAACACAAGTGGCTGGTGTTTGTTAGAGATGTTCAGGATGGATCAGGGTGGAACCAGGAATTTCTGCTTTTCTTAGGAAAGCACACAGTGAGGTACCAACACACACAACCCCTGGCAGTAGCTCCCACCCTCCTGAATCACTTAGCTGGAATTCCTCACAGTACCCTCAAGTAGGGTATTTTTTTCCCCAGTGTTCATTCCCTCCTTCTGGTGAAGGTAATGAAACGCAGCTCTACAATTCCAGAGATGTATGGCTGTAACATTTCCCAAGAGAAGTCACTGAACACGCTGCCACTGCAGCAAACTGAGCAGCCAGTCACAAAGGGGGGCTGCTCCTGAATTTGGGAATGGTGTTCAGCAGCCATTGGGAAGTAAATGAGGCAGAAAGTGAGTTAGCCAGGCAGCTGCAGAGCTGGGAGCACAGTCAGGTGTGGGAGCTGCAGGTGAAGCAAAGGTGAGCAGGGCCAGAGAGGCAGCAGTGACATCTGCAAGGTAAAATATTATGTTTGCAACTAGAAGAGCAATTTCACTGGCAGAAGAGGCTGCTGTTGCATGAACTGCTCATGGGAAGGTCTTTGGCACAGCAGTCAGTGTGTGTGTCCATACAGCTTCCTCAAAAAACAGAGAAAATAAATCAGGATACATATCAAATTAACCAGCTTCAATGGACGTGCCATTTTC
The DNA here is from genome assembly GCA_013400775.1 of Chaetops frenatus. NCBI lineage: Eukaryota > Metazoa > Chordata > Aves > Passeriformes > Picathartidae > Chaetops > Chaetops frenatus. The sequence continues at coordinate 1,074,978 of VZTR01017519.1, forward strand.
CTTCACAGGTGACATTTTCTCCCATCTCTGTTCCCATTTGCTGGCAGCTAAAAAATGCTACTCCAATCCCTAGATTGTATTTTTGAAATGAGAACTCTGTGATCTCCTTGCCACTCTCAGCAGCCATGAGGTACAGCCTGACTCCAATGAGGAAATCTTGCTGGGTTACTGCTTTGTTCCACAACACCCTGAAAGAAAAGCTGCCAGCCAAATGTCTCCAGCCAAATGCAAAATACATTATTAATGAAATTAGAGCGAGGAACCTTTTTGTATTCCTCTTTTATTAAATAATTCCAAGCGATTCTGTTGCGCAATTACAGCATCTGAACTTTGCTTTTTAAATGTTGCCATGTGTAATCTCTACTGTGTATTTGCACTTGAAATGGTAATCTGAAGGCAACAGAGTCTGCAATAAGTGGAATTATTAATAAACTCTATTCCAGGTCCTCCCACTAAAAAATGTACCCTAGGGCCCTGCATAAGGTGACATTCTTACTTTAATATTAAGATTAATATTATATTTCTTCAAAATTTGCTTACAAAAAGGTACAGAAACAGACAAGTATTTCCACAGAAAAACAACCTATTTCAGAGACAACCACTTAGAATTAAAACTACTTCCTCAGTCTCCAGAATTAGGAAGAATTGGGCCAACCCTAACCTACAGGAGCAGCAGTGACGTTCAGCCCAGATCATTTCCCCACAGGGGAGGAATTGCTGGTGGCCTGTGACTGATCACGAGATAACCTGAGCTTGTGCAAAGTAACCTGGGAAGGAAAGAGGCCAAAATGCAAAGGAAATAAAGAAAATGCCTGGTCAGCCCATATCACCATCATCAAGGAAGGGTTCTGAAATGCTCATGGAATTGGTAATGGGGCACATGGCCTCTCCTGTCTCAGCAACCTGTGCAAATCTGGCTCAAGCTGATAATCATCAAACCTAATTACAACCTGACAGCCCTCGGTGGCTTATACAGTGCTTAAGATTTTTATCACAAGTCTCATGATATTTAGTGTTCTTCTTAAGCCCTAATTCCTCATGTCAAGCAATTACCCAAGGTTCTCCACTTCCAATAAAAATGGAGTTTCCTTGCCATGAGCTTGGAACAAAGCTTCAAACGTGACCTGAATGAAATCTGATGGTTTCTACACCTTTTTTTTTTAAATATAAACATTTAAAATTCTGCTGGGTCCCTTTGCAAGCCTTGTTCAGCTGTAGAGCCAGCTGCAGATGGATACAGATATATCCAACATAACTCTTGGATAAGAACAAGCAGCTCCAGCAGAGAGATCATTACACTGTCAAACACCAAGGGCAGAGCACCTATCACCAAGTAAAGGCTTAAACCAAAGTCACTGCCTAAAACTACAGCAAAATAAATCACCTGCACAACCAATTACTTCAGTTTTCTACACCTTTGCAACACTGGGTGCCTTGCTAGAAGATGACACATCTCCAACAGTGCTGCCTGTCTCTCAGGAACAACTTCTGCTGAGTCCCCACACTCAAACAGCTTTGACTCAAGAGAAACCTGGGTGACAGCAGGGGAGAGATGAACTGCTCCACATCAGCTTTTGGCTGAGTTCTTCACCTCCTTGTAAGAAATCCCTTCTGGCTGGGAGCAGAGGGCCAGCTGGCCCTGAGTGCAGCACCCTTGGCTCCCTGGCAGGCACCCAGAGCACTCACACACTGAGATAATTCACCAGAACACACTGGTGAGCCTGGCATGTCTATGCCAGAAGCTGTGCCACCCCCAGTCTGGGTCCTCCACAAACTTCTCCAGGAGGTTTTTTGGTCTGTGTTAGGTTTTAGCACCCTCAACATCCCAAGGCACTGAGCCTCCCCACAGAACATCCCCTGGGTGAGGTGTCCTACTTGTGTCTGCTCACACTGTATGACACCCTCCACCTCATTAAATGGAAAAGACAATTCCTTATTCAGTTCTCCAGAGGGGTTTATTAAGTCTTTATCAGAAGTCCTCTCTTTCCTGGGCTAAGCTTCTCCTGTTCCACTCCCTCTTTTATGTTGGGCTGACATGAAAGCTTTGCCTAGCTCAACTGCACCCAGAAAACAGACGTTCAGCTAAAAATCTCTCATTTTTATGTCTATAAAACAGTTCTTGCCTCCCTAACTCACCTGTCCAACCCAAACCCAGCACAACAGTACAGAATCTTTAACAGCAGGACATTTACCTACCTGCTCCATTTTTCTTCCAGATTATACTTAGAAGACACCAACTGTAGAGAATTCAAATGATATAGCTCAGAAGGAAAATTAGATACACGTGACTTGTAAATTGAGATGTCCCTGGCCTGGGACCAGGGAAACCTCTAAGTCCATCACATCAAACCAGCAGGCAAGAATTTTGATAATGCAATGAGAAAGCTGGTAAAGCTTCAATTCCTGATCTGCTGCAACAGCCTAAAGGGAAAATATTCACAGCAACTCTTCTGTCTTCATTCTGCCCATTTTAGACTTGATTTCTAAAGGAACCTCAAATCTGTGTAATAAAAACTGAACTGTGGAAAGCTGACCTTTACAAAAAATGATTCTATTTCAATAATGTGTAAGGAATGATGCACTGGTATCCCACATTTGTTAGGTTTTGTAAGGACAGCAGGGATGCCCCAAGGCTTCCTTTTTTTCCCCCAAGGATTTCCATGGCTCTGAGAAAAGTAATGTATTTGCTCTACCAAAGTGGGATTATGATTTGAGACGATGATGCCCTGATCCCATTTTTTTAAACTCTCCCAGAAAATTCACAATTACATGTCCAGTAACCACAGGACAACTGTTGGAAGGTCTTTTAAATGGAAAACCACTCTGGAGCACCTGTGATTAACTGACCCCAGCACTGGCCATGGAGAGCCTGCTCTCAACCCTAACTAAGGCTTTACTCCACCTCTACACAGACCTCCAGTGGGCCAAAGCCTTTTCCACATGAAAAATACTGAACTAATATAATTTAAAGCATGAATTTATGCTCATTTGAAGGGCTGCAAAGCCAAGTGAAGGTATGGTTATTTCAACAGTAAAGTTGCAAATCTCAGTTTAGCCTCAGCTTACTGAAGGCTTTTAGAAGTTAAATCTATATAAACCAGTCCTAATCTCAAAGATGTTTCTGATAAGGGCCTGTACCAGCTTAAGAGTATAGGGAAAAATAAATCAATTTAAAGTGAGACTTGTTCAGTGATCATGTACATCTCAAAACTGTGACTGGAGAGACTTTGGTCTAGTGACAGTAATCACATACTTTAACACAAGCCCAACATCATCTCTTCATTCACCAGACAAAATTTCATGTTGGAAAACACTAATGACAACAGTTAATATTTTCAGTAATAAGTTATCCTCACAGAGAGCACTTGACCTTCATTGTAATTTCCACACAGCTTGCAGTAAACCACCTGAGTGTGTATAAAATGTAATGAATAAAGAAATATTTAAAACGATGGAATGTTATTAAAGTAGGTCACAATTCAAACAGCACAATTACTGAAAAAAATGATGTTTGAAACGACATCACTCCCAATCCTTCTCACACTGGATGAGCTACTCTATAATTTATTTTGCCTAACAACAGCTTCTGTCCATATTGTCTCTCTTTATCCCCAAAGACTCTATTACTGCAGCCCACTGTGCCACATGACAGCACAATGCCCACATGAGGCATGAAATGTCACAGATCACAGCTTTACACCTGGCCAACATAATATATTCATCAAATTCTTTCATGCAGTGGAAACATTTGTTGTGATTTTGTGGGTCAAGCTACAAGAGGCAGATGGAATGGGCACTTTGTTTACATGGGGGGTCCCTAAGCACATTCACTTTGTTTATGAGGGACAAAGCCCAGCCTTACACAGCTATCTAAGAAGCCTTGGACCAAAAACATTGTTATTTTAAAAAGATGGGGAAGAGTGGTTTCCTCTGAGGCTTCTGCATGACAATTATGATTTTTTTTTTGACCCTTAACATTATATTCCACATATTCTGAACATCCTAAAAAGCTCAGTTGGGTTTTTGATTCACATCCTGAGAGGAGATGAGAATAATTAAGATCCACCTGTAAGTTAAAGCAAATCTGACAGTAACAGAATAGTGAGACTCTCCCTAGCACTCACCCCTGTGAAATCCCACTAATTCTGTAGGAAAAGCACTCTAGCCCTCTGTAACACAGGGTAGAGTGGTCAGCTCTTTAGTTTAAACCAGAAATTCAGAATGAGTGGATGTAGATATTGGCTTTATCCATTATTCCACAGAACACAAAACAACTTAAACTGTCCACAAAGACACAAAAATGTAGAAAGAAAATCCTTGGATACAAAATGTATCACTTGATGCATTATGAATGTTTTGAAACAGCATCTTAAATTATTGACATTGATGTTACCATGAGAGTTTTGGGTGGAAACTCCTATGTAAACAGCAAAAATCTTTGCCACAAGCAGAGTATTAACCCTGTTATCTTTTAATTATTTGTGTTGCACATAAGTATCAGTGGCATATGTGGGTTAGAAGCACAGCCCACCTATATTGGATCTTGCAGGAAAACAAAATCTCAGGACAAGTTTTCCAGTAGAAAAAGAAAGGGAAAAAAAAAGTATCTACTACTACACTGCTCTTTTTGTTAACAAAATTATAAAGTCTGGATGCATATCTAATTTTATCTCCCAGCATCTGCCACTGCTTCATGACCTGTAAGATAGTCTGCAAGCACACTGATAAACAGATTAAAAGGTAACTCAGTGGATACAAAGCAATCCTCTGAGTTCCCAGAATTGTATTTGACTGAACAACACCAAACACCATCCCTAAACCTCCCAAAGAAGAGGAAGCCTCTTCTCCCCCTGAGAAGCAAACTGCCACCCTACTGTTTTCCTTGCCTGAATACCAAAAAGCACTAATATAAAAACACATTTGTAACCAGACACTGATTTTTTTTTTTTTTACACAGAAGAAGTGCCTGTTTGCTTGTTTGCTTCAGAAAAGATTCAAGTTCAGATAGCTAAATGGAAAATTGTGATTATAGAGAAGAAAATATTTTATGCATCAACTCCTTTCTCCTGGAACGCCAGTTTCAGTAAGATTTATCATATTTACTATTGACAGATGATTCTTCCATCCATTAGTCCTCATAGAACAGGGAAGAAACCCAGCAGCCTGGTGCTTAGGGAAGGAGGGAAAGATGTCCATGGTAGGGGGTTGGAGTGAGTTGATCTTTAAGGTCCTTCCCAACCCAAACCATTCTGTGATTCTGTGCCATGGCCAGCTGAACTGTAGGGAATCCTCTCCACATGAAGACATTTTCAATTGGAACTGGGCTTTGATGTGCAATGCTGAGCATTGGGATTTCCTTCTGACTTAGCAGCTCAGGGGGAAGAAAACCCATGGGCAGGTGCAATTGCCAGGCAGGTGTGCCCAGAGAGTCCCGACCCTGTGGGAGGACAGCAGATTGACTAAAGCAACCCATCCTGAAGGGAGGCAAAGCATTCACCTCATCCTCATGAAGAAGTGAAAGCTCAGGCTTTCAAATGAGATGTAAAATAGAGCCCTGACCATTCCTCATCATTAAAGATCCCATGAAAATTCCCACAAGAGCAAAAATGTTAACTAACATGTCCTGGCCAATATCCAACTCGGATAATTGCATTCTGCTTCCTAAATTCCCCTTGCAGTTTCAATTGGATTAGTTTTTCTTCATTTCTCTTCCCTAAACCCCTCCTGCATAATGTTTCCAGCCTGGAATGGCTGCTGTATTCCACTCCAGAGGTGTGTGAATTATCAGTGCTGGGCAATCCCAACATACATTTTGGATATATTAGTCAGGGAAAACACTCTCTGAGCTGGAGTAATCCCCTCACCTCTCACTGAGGAGCATTTAACTTTACAAATGAGGAATCCCTCTGATGTTAGTAAGATTTTTTTTTTTTTTCAATATTGCCTTGCAAGGAAGGGTACCAAACCAGCTTCCTGCCAAATAGGAAAGTCCCTTTGCTGGGCCATATCCTCAGCTTGAGGAACCAGCTGCACTTGCTTTGACTTCAGTAGAGCTCTGCTACATTAAAACAGGAGTAAATATTCATACAGTGTTTTTTTCACTAAGTCACTCATGTTTAAATGTTGGAAGAATCAAAGGAGTTGGCTGTTGAATGCATCAATCTGTGGTTATAAAAGAGGAATATCAGAATGTATTCTCACCCCTTTTAACTGGCTTGCAAATCTTCCTGCTATTTTAAAGGGAAGTTGGAGGTTCTTTAACTTGGCATACTGATGAAAAATGAAAGTGCTGTGAAATATGAATCTCCTGTTGTGTGCTATGTGTATTCTACTGTAAATACTCACAGTAGTGTAGAGGCAAACTGAAAAGTCCTGACCTAGTGCATTTTATGAAACAGGAGGAGCAAAGGTGATTTATGTGCATAAAAGCAAAAACTGACAAGCCTTTGATTTTCTTGCAGAACAATCCCAAAATCATTGTCAAGACTGCTTAGGTTTTTTGCCCTCTGCACTTGCTGTAATAGGACCATTTTATCCAACATGCTGTTTTATAGACACTGTGTATGGGGTCATTTCCACCTGCTATCCAGAAGAATACTTCTCATTCCCCCTTCCAAGAGCTCTTAGCAGCAGTTGAGAATGGCTTGTTTTCACTTCCAGCCTGCTCCTGCATCTCTGGTTAAGCATAAACCCAGAAACACCCCACTTATTGCTCCTTTAGAGCTCTGAGAACAGGGTGATGGGAAACCTCCAACAGCATCCTACCCCTGCAGCAAACACTGCTACTGAAGGGCATGGAATTGAGTGGGAAATTAAAGGTACCAGAGGGGGAATACCAGGCACCAGCATGACTGAGGCTCACCTGATGAGCACAGATGGATCTGCAAAGGGCTTTTAGATGGTTAGAGAAGCACAGACCCTGTTCCTGATCTGCAGCACACATGAGTTTGATAAGGACAGAGCTGATCACCAGAAATCACTGACACATTTTTGTCATGTCTTGCCATTCTGAGTCCCAGTCCTGACTCCAGCTCAGCTCCTTTTGCACACAGCTGACATCCACATGGGAAGCTACACCCATCCTCCACCACACACTCCTCTGTTCCCATGGTTCTGCTCCAGTGGAAAAATGGGCTTGAGCTGGAGAACTTTGAGGTTTGCATCATTATGATAAGTAATGCTCGAGATTATCTGGCATTTACAGCAAACACAGGATGGGAAGTTAGCCCTCCCATTGAAATTGAATTTCAAAAGTGTACAAGTGTCCATCAATGGCCTTGGTTTCATGAACAACCTACAAAAACAGACTGGAGTAAGATGTCTCTTTCAGCCACTCCTTCCTTCCCACTTTGGTTTCTTTTTAAGACTACCCTGTGTGGAGTGGAAATGTTTGCACTCCTGTGCTCTGAAGCAGCCACTGCCACGAGAATCAATAAAAATCAGCATGACTACAGGAACTACAGAACCTTGGGATTAGAGAGATCTAAAAATGGAAGGACTTCCCTACTCTCCTCTCTGCATCTTGAGGAACCCTTCCAAAAACCTGAGTGTAAACATTTTAATTCTCTGTCAGCTCTCTGGAGAAAATCATTACAGAGGCAAAATTACATAGCAGTGGGTGCCACTCTGCAGTAGGTGTCTGTCAGTCAGGCAGGCATCACCCCACACTCACCCCCAGCACTCCCAGCCTCCAGTCCAGAAAAAAGGTGCTGGGCATGGAGAGCTTGCTTGGAGCACTTGCTTGAGTGATCAGGCCAAAGCTGTAATCAGCCAGGCAGTGGCACAAGAGCTTAATTCTTTATTTATTAGTCTGTCTCCCCTCTCTGGTTCAAGCAGTTTATACACTTAATTCAATTTTAAGATCTATGTGTTTGTTTACTAGAGCAAACAAAAACCAGTAATGAGCTGTAGTTAAAGAGAAGCAACCAACCTGCTCCTCTTCTGCTCAAAATTAAATTTTTAGCACCAAAAATTGACATTACAAGCTTAGTTCCATGCCTGCTTTTCACACCTCCCAAGCACACACCAGAGAATTTGGTGTGAGATCTCTGAAGGATGGGTGCTGACCTGTGCTTTCAGCATGGCATCCCAAAGAAACCCCCTAAAACCTAGTGGGGTTCTTCAGAGCAAACCTTAATCAATCAATCTGCCAATACCATCAACCTCAGGAATCTTCTTGTCCCTTTTATCTCCAGTCTTTCTTGCCTTCATTCCTTGCAGCACCACAGACAGAGTAAACCATACACAGAAGAGAATGATGGTTATCATCTACCCCTGCACTCTGCTTGGTTAAGGAAAGCTATTCAAGCTGGAGACCTCTCTGTCAATTGAAGGGAGAAAGTAAAAAAAAAAAAAAAAAAAAACAGAAAAACCTGTTGCAAAAAAAAAAAATTCATCACAAATAAAGCCTTGAGTTTGGAGCTTTGCTTCTTTAGATTTTGGGTTTAGATTTACCACTCACATGAACATCTACAAGCAGTTTAATACCACAGTCAAAAAAGCACAACCAATTCAGCCCAGATTCCTGAAATCCAACATAATTACTTCCCATAGAACTACTGAAGTCTACTGAAAATGTAGCTGCAGTGTTAGAGGGTTATTTGCTCCAAGGACCTTTTTAATATGGCTGTACTGTAATACTGCAGTGCAAGAGCCTCTCCAGCCATAAAAAGAAATTCAGCTCAGAAACACAACTTGTGGGCAATGAAAAACACATTTGCTCCAATTTGCCATCATTTAATAATAGCATTATTTAACAAGATCAGTTAAAACAAGCAGCCTCAGAAGGCACAGCAGTGCACTTCTTCTCATGAGACTCCGAGGGCACTGAAATGAAATTCATTCTGCAAACCAAACATTCAAAGCAGCCAGCACCACTAGAAAGACCATATTTAAAAGAGAGAAGAACATTTGGTGACTGACCAAAAAAAGAGAACCCCTCTCTCTATCCCCAGACATGCACATTTTTCTTTAAAGCTGGTACATATTTCACTGGCAAGGAAAATAATAGTCTTCCCCTGGAAGTAACATATTTGTCATTACACTTTCAATTCCATTCAAAATCAACACCGCACTGAATTTGCACACATGAGGAAGCAGCTACCAAGATCTGGGTGTACCCTGTATCACATCACTAATCAAACCCCATATATCCACACATAATTATTTTCCTACAAGGTTATGCCTAATTGGCCACTAACCTCCCTGATTAATCAGCTACACTACAAGAAGGCGTTGAGAAAAAGGCAGAAGGGCAACAAAATATTTATTCGGGTTATAAATATTGAACCAAGAGGGGACAGCTGGTTCAAGTTGCCCCTTCCCGGCTGGCACGGAGAGGTGGATGGCGAGAAAGCCCTGCTCGAGAGTCTCACACACACAGACACACACACACACACACACAAGTAAGAAAGGAAGCGGTGTCTCACGTTCATTCCCAGCCGGAGATGCTCACTACGGCTCTAAGTTGCCCGTGCCCGGCTCTGGAAGTGTTAAATCCCCGCGCACGGCTCCGAAGCGCGGCTCCTGCGGGCGAGCCGCCGCTCGCATCCCCGCTCGCCCGTCCCAGCCGCGGCAG
>VZTR01017519.1:1084880-1231446 GCA_013400775.1 Chaetops frenatus
GCTCCGGCAGCTCCGAGCCCGGACTCCTTCTCCTTTCCTCCTCCACCTGCCCCTTGCCAGGGGACGCGGCTTCCAACCCGCTACCCGCCCGCAAGCTCCCCTAAAACTCCCCCCGGGTAGCACCTCTCACCATCGCCCGGCTGTCGCTGTCCCTTGGGCCCGTCCCTCCTGCGGCAGGCAGCTGAGCAGCCCTTCCAGCGCTGGGGTGGCCGTAGCGGGGCTGAGCCGGCCATCACTCCCGGCTGCCCGGCCGGGGGGGCTGCAGCCAACAGCTGCCCGTGGGAAGGGGGACACCTGAGCCCTCCTTCAGGCTGGGCAGCGCCATCCCAACCCAGCCGTCATCGGGCAACAGGCGGCAGCGGGGACGTTCGCGTGTGCTGTGGTCCCTCACATCCAGGGAAGACTCCAAGAGGCGTTCTGGGCCCAGTGGGATGTGGCATCGCCCTTCCTTCCCATGCCGCCTTCTCTCCCTTGGGATTGTGCCTGCTGTCCCACAGGAGGTTCCTTTCCTGGCTGCTGTCTCCCCCGTGCAGGAAGGTGTCTGCTCCTGGTGCTTGAAAACGGACTTTGAAGGCAGCAGTACTTTTGAGTGGCAGCTGATAGCCACGGTAGATGCCGCTTGCCTTGCTGTTCGCTGAGGGATGTTTAAGTGTTTCTCTGGCAAGCTCCAAACTAAGCCAGCTCTGTCAATAGGTGCCTGGCCTGCTGGGCAGTGCTCACGAAGGACAATTACAGTCTCGGCAGAGATATATTTCTTGCTCTTCTTGTCCACTCTTTCAATGGGATGTCACCAAACAGCAAAATTAATCCCTGGCAAGGAAGAAATTCACACATGAGCTTGCAAACCACAGCAGTGAGACAGCGATTAAAGTTTCTGTCTAATTCTAGGAGATCAAGTTTGTAATAGCTAGAGAATGAGACTTAAGCTGCTTTACATATTCCTTCATATGTAAGATCATTAAGGCATCTGTGGTTATGGTACCTCATGGCAGAGGGAGCCTTGTTGGAGGTGTTAATAGTTGCAAAACTCGGTGGCTGTGGGCATGTGCCATGTGACAGGCTGTTAACCTTTTGCCACTGTGACCTGACACATTTGACTAAACCACTTTTCCTGGCCCCAATCTCTTACCTGCTCTCCTGTGTCACATATTTATTGCAGGAGTAACAGCTCTTCCTGCTTAATGGGCTTCTTCGATGCAAGCCCTGAGCTGTTTGATAATGGCTGCCTCGGACATTTTGTTACCTTTAACTTGTGGGTAATAAAAGATGAATAAAGCTGTCAAATATCCTATTGATTATGTGATTGAGATGTACCCTAACTGCCCTTCTATCACTGAGTTTCTTCCATTCTCTTTCTTTCCCAGGGTTTGGGTGAGGATGACAAGAGGAACCAGACCTCTAAAACAGCACTGAACCTCCAAGTCTGTCGGCCCAATCTGTTCCCACCCACCACACCTGTGTGAAGAATGCAAAAAATATATGTCAAATTCCAGGCCCTGCATCTTTCTGATGTTAAGTTATGGAGTCTCTGATTTCGAGCCCCCAGTAGTTTCCTTCCTGATGGCTTCTTGCCTGATACTGGAGGGCAGAGTTTGGTAGAAAATCTGCCAGGTTCACATAACAATGAATAAAGCCACAACTGTGGGCTTGTGATCCCAATGCCAAATAGGATGTGAGAGATGGGGGTTTGGTTTCTACTCCAGGACAGGTTCATCCCTGCTTTTAGCAGAAATACTTGCCAAAGATTAGACAGGACAATCAGCTGGGTTGAGGAGCTCGCTGTTGGTATGACTGACTCCCTGAGCTTCGGGAATGCTCTCAGCTCTCATAGAAAGGGCACTCATGGTGCACCAAGAGCATGGATGCACAAATCCTTCTCTGCAATCCCATCCAAACAAAGACACACAGAACGGGGCGGGGGGGGGACACTTGCAAAAGATCACTGGAAGAAATCTCCATGCAAGTGACATTAATTTCCATTCCTTAAGCGCAGATGTGTGAGCAGAAAAGCCACGTAAGTGCCCGTGAATGTGAGCGTGCTGGAGAGCTCCCACAGAGCCACGGAGCTCCAGCGCATGGGAGTCAGAGGGGAAGCAGAGAGCCACAAACAGCTGGGCCAGCAAAGGAGCGAGCCCCGCGAGAGGGAGCAGGAGGAGAAGATGCTGCAGTGCACAACTGCAGTGAGGGACTGATTATCCTCATCTCGGAGCAGGCAGAGTTTGAAATGGAAATGAGGAGGAGATTTCCTTGCCACAGTAGCCAGCAGCTACAGCAGACGCTGCTCTGAGACGACAGGGGAGCAGGCAGCACGCTGCGGGGATTTTTGTTTCACCATTATTCAGCTCATCTCCGAGCCCTCCTTTAATTGTTACTCAAAGTTTCACACAGGAATGAAACGCGAACAAAAAAAATCTACTTCTACCTTCACATCTTGACACTGATATTGAGGTCTGTGTGCATGTGGAGGCTCCAGCTTGCGTGCCCAAAGCAGAGCAAATTAGCAGCTCTTTGCACAAGTCTCATCCTTCTGGGCTTGGAAACAAAACACCGCCTGCGATGCCATGCGAAGGGCTCCGGAGCCAGCAATTCCAAAGGCATCTGAGCTGCAGGAAGTACTCAGCCTCACAGAATCACAGAGCCCCAGAATGGCTTGGCTTGGCAGGGACCTGCGGGATGTCCTCATTGCACCCCCTGCGGTGGGTGGGGATGCCACTCCCTAGGTCAGCTTGCTCAAAGCCCCATCAGATGTGTCTGAGGACAGCTCAGGTGGTGGCACCTACTCAACCCAAAATTCCTATCAGGAAACCAAAGCCACCTTCACTGATGTACTTCAGCTCTCCCCCAACGCTTCCAAACTTCCAAACACAGAACTTCCAGGTGAGGATCAACACAAACATCTCACAGACTTCTGTCTCTGCCCAAAAGAGAGGTTTGATTTGTCTTATCATCCTTCATCGCAGCTTGGGGATTTATTTTTCTTCTTTTTTATGACTTTAGGAAACTCCTGGCTTTCTCAGGTAGGACATGCATCTTCTGGTGGCAAAAAACCAAAACAAAACAAAACCAAAAACAAACAAACAAACAAAAACACAAAAAGAAAAACCACAAAAAGAGACCTCAGGTCTCTGTTTTAGGCATGACAGAGGTACTTAATCAAATCCATGCCCAGGAATACTTCAAGTCTCTATGCAGAAATAAATGTTCTGAATTTTATACTGCAATGTTTTTACTTCAGCACTTCCCATCCATGGATCTCATGGAGCTTCATTCAGGTGTCAGTACTCCCATTTTACCAGACAGCTGAAGTGAAGCAGCTGCTTTTGACCAGGGCACTGTCTGGAGGTAGATCAGGTAGTTTGACCTGACTTTACATCCTTCAGATTCACACAGATGCATACAGAGATACACACAGTGAGTTAAAAAGGATTTCTGAGATACTTCCCACTCAAATGCATTGCATCATTGAACATCCACTAAATATCTGAATTAATATTCAGGGGTAAACATCAGTCTGGATCTACATCCCCAATATACACACGTCACTGCAAAAAAAAAAAAAAAAAAANAAAAAAAAAAAAAAAAAAAAAAAAAAAAAAAAAAAAAAAAAAAAAAAAAAAAAACCCACAAAAAAAAACAAAACCACAACTGCTCTCCAAGGTAGAAATCAAACAAATAATACTAATAGTAATTGCACTATTTCTTCCTTAAAATATATTCCTCCATACGATTTCTCTAGAGAAAAATATAGGTGTCTTTTCATTGCCTTGTGCTCCCTTTCAAAAGCGTTTGAGAGATCAAACTTGAGTAGTTTAAATATTAATTTAAAAAATTAACTTAAAAATTGAGATTCACATTGCCAGATATTATGTTGGGACATATTTGTACCAGTAGCAATACTGTAGCCATCCATGCAGGAAAGAAAAGCAATATACATTTCTCCAGTCACAAATAAACTAATTTCTAAACCCAGCTATTTCCAGACTAGAGTTTATATTCTATTCATAAAAATAGGAGGATTGATGGTGGCTTGATGGGAATTCATACTTAAAAGTGATTTAACAATAAATTAGTGCAAAACATCCAGAATGTGTGTAGGGCTATCTTTACAGAAATAAAGATGCTAAATTCATCCAAAAATTGTTTGCTGTGAATTATTCACTTAGTCCTGTCAGTTCCTGGACCTTTATGTAGGTTCTGTGGAAAGCAAGGGGGGGGAAAAAAAATCAAGCATATACAAAGCAAAACAGCATCAAAAGTCAGAGAAGTCTCCAAGGGAGATGAACTTCAATGCCATAGTAGGGTAAACAAATGGAATTATTTACAATCTAACACTATCATTTGCAATGCTATTTTATTCATTATTTAATCACACACTCAGTCTCCCTTATAGCCCATGGTAGATGACAGAGCCATTTTGTTCTGTCTTTCACCTCCCATGTCTGTGTGGAAATGAGAGAGCTGATCTAACATTTGGATACATCACACCAGTTACTGCCTCCTGCCTGTTCCAAACACACTCCTTTCCCTCCAGCTGCTCAGGGGGCACACACATCTCAAGGTTACAAGAATTCAGGAGTTGGAAATGGGCTCAAGATCATTAATTTCCTGTAAGTGGGCCCAAGTTTCACTCTCTGTTGCTATTTTTGTTATGCTCTCACCTTGAAGACATCTCCAATATTGCAGCTAGATTTCAGGAATCTCACGGTTTCTTTCACAATTTGCATAACCACGTGTCAATCAAGGGCTAAGCTTAAGCACCTCTTCCTTTAATCCCCTAATTCCCAGGGGTGCAGAGGGGGCGGCTCCGTTCAGCAGTGGAAATCAGCCAAAGGCTGATACTGCCAGGATTAACCTAATCCAACTGTTACAGCTATTCAATTTGGAGACTAGGGATGATAAAACCTATTTTGCCAGTCAATCAATCATTGTGATCGACTTGCAAAAAAAAAAAAAAAAANGTTAATGAAATCAGCAGAATTATGTCAAATGACAGTGCTGAGAAGGTCTCGTGGTAGAAGCATCCCACTGTTGCTGGGAAGGGAAGTCAACAAATTGTAAGAATCCTTATAATTAAGAGCTTATCAAAGCACTTTATCCCATCAAGCACAACCTTACAGATACCAGGTATTACTTTCCTTAACACTTAAGAAAATTAAGAGCCATGAGGGTGCTTGAAACATCTCAAGGAGCGAGCCAGGAGCGGAAGGTGACATAGCACAGTGCATCCTAACTGATTGAGGAGGTTACCCAGGGAAACAGGAGAAAAAGAGGCATTGCTGGCTGAAGCTGATCCCAGGCTCTGCTGTCACTGCCAGTTCCATCTGTGAGCAAATCCCAACCACAAGACTCCTGAGCTTCCTTCCTAACTGCTTGTGCAGTAAACGGCGTCCCACCACCAGCCCTAAGAGAACAATTACATGCTTCATCTCCTCTCCTTCCTTTTGGATTGTCTCAAATAATAAAGGTGTTTGCAAATATTGTCTCACTAAAAACAAGGACCTTCAGCTGGTGATTGCTGGCAATGAGGGTTTCGCACTGGAAGAGTGAACAAACCTCTCTAACAAATGCAAAGCTACAGGCTGTGAAGAGCCCTCTGTGGCGTTGCAGGATGTGCCATACTCAGTTTGACTTCCCTTGCCAAACTCATTTGATCCTGGTTTCTGTGCAGCCTAATGAAAACAGGATTGGCTTCATTTACTGTAGGTGATTTCTTAATAGCTGCTTCACATTCCTGTAATAACCCATTGCCACCTTGCTCATCCAGGGTGTGCATGGAGCCAACTGAGACCTTAGCACAGGCTCTGACACTGACAAATGCCTGCTTTTGATCACCTGAGGTTGTGTGAATATATCACACACACATCAAAATCAAACACAACATAAGGGAAGCATTAATTAAACCATATCAAACACAGACTTGACAAGACTATGATTTAAGTATAAAACTGCCTGAAGAATTGTGATTCAATATTTTAGTTCATAACCCACTTTTTTTATATCATTGTACAGAACTGAAAAAAAACTGGAACGCTTTCCACACACCCCCCCCCACCCCCTTCATCTGTTTTATTTTATCTTTCAACTCGAGCTGGCAAGTCTGTCTCAGCATTTCCCATGAAAAAAGGTGACATAAATTGCTCAGAAAGTTGAAAGAAGAAAATCTTGTAAACAAGTTACCTATTCTCATTCCCTGTCCCCTAACTCCAGAGAGAAACATCAGCACACCTTGCAGAGGATGCAGTTTCTTCTCATTGAGACCCAAGTCTGCTCTGTGCAACAGTTCCTGAGGTTCCTCTGAAATACTTCATATTATCCTAAACCACCAGAATGTTCCCAGGAGCTAGCAGGCATCATTGGTTGGATCCTTAGGGAACAGTGAGAGCTGATTTACCAAAGGTTTACTGTGGATATTAATCTGGTCCAAACACAAATTCTTTGGAGTGGTTGTTTTGAGATCCTTGTGAGATTTCTGATAGTCCCTGCTCCAAGTTCAGCTGGGAGTCTAGGGGGTCACAAAACCTACAAAGAATAAAAATTAAGCAAATCTTCAAATCTGACTAAATTTATCGGTTATAAATCACACAAGCACTCCTAGGGGCCATTGAGGAGGAGGCAGCTGTGGGCAGGAGCTGGGAGATGTGTGGTCCAACAGGGGAATGCTGGAATAGTGTCCCAAAGGATGCACAGGGCCAGCACTCTGTGAGCAAATGGCACCTCCTGTGTTAATTCCAGTCCCTTGCAGCATATCTGCCATCCTTTAATGTCAGAAAGGCTTATGAGAATATTGAAAAGGCCACTCTGGCCTGACATTTGATGCCAGTGGAGGTCAGGGACACAACCCCCAATCAGAGCCTGTTGGGAGGACAACTCCAACTTTCCTCTAATACCTTGCAATTCCCTTTTTTTCCTTGGCTCTAGGTACATCCTCTTTGTCCATCTTAATTTCAGGCTAGGCTTTTTTTGTTTTTTTCTTTCACACTTCTGTGTACATCACCCTCCTCTGTTTGCTTCTGTGGCTGCATACATAAGAAAGAGAAATAATGTCTTTTTTTATCAGTGGGAACTCATCACTTCCACTTTCTGATAAATATAGCTGCTCTATCTCACATTTCCACTCACGTATCACCAGCATCCAAAACCACCTATCAGCAGAGTCTTGGCACAGTGAAGAGATGATCTTAAACAAGAATAAGATGCAAAATCCTCCCCTAGAGTGGTAAGAACCTTCCCTGGAAAGTCCAGTGTTTGCAGCCAGTATGGTGCAGGCCTGTTTTCTCACTTGGTAACTTTCTGCAGTAGCCAGAGCCTGAGGCCTTTGCAATTCTTTAGTTTATGATGAATCTACTACCAAGTGATCTTCAGTGTGCTTAGATGAGACAGGAAAGGGAATTTCATTCACAGCAAGGCTATTATTACTATTATTGTTATTATTATTATGCTGGATACATCTGAAGGAGGACAAATGTCACACCACTGCTCCCACACATCCCTTCCCCTTCTTTGCCATCTGCTTCTGGAGATGTCACTCACAGCAGTTTCTGCATTCCCATTAGTGCCTTCAAGTTGCTTCTGCAGACCCAGTTTAATTTCACATTTGCAGCCTCATGTTACCCAGCATGCAAGTTAATGAAGTTGGTGTGTGTCATTTATCTTACTCCTCCCTGCCTCCAAAATGTGTACTTTTGGAAATCTGATCTATTCATTACTCTTTTTGACAGATCCTGATGCAGCTTGAAAATGCTCCACCAGACTTATCTGCATTGGCCACATTGATTTATCAGATTAATTTAACTTCTTTGAGGAGGCTTTCAGTAATAATCAGCTCTATTGTGTTCACAAAAGTAACTCGAAATGTAGAAATGTTAATTAAGATCTCGAGTTCTGATTTGCTTTATTGTTATGATAAGGACAGCTCTGAAATTCAGTTCTCTTTGGCTTCCAGGAGCCTGAAGAAGTTCAGAGGTCCCAGAAGCAGCAGAACATCTCAAACTCTCCTCTCTTCAAAATGTGCAGCTTGTTCAGAGCTCTGCCCTCAGTCCTTCCTGCATTATTGTAAGGACAGAGCAACGTGGCACTGACAGCATTAATAAGATAAAACTCTATTTCTTGGTACAGGTAACAGAATAGAGATGAAGGATTCCAAACAGCAGGAAAATGCATAGACAGAAGAGAAGAACATAAGAGAGACTAAAACAAAACTAGAAGATACTAGAAATTATGCAGATCATTTTATGAACGACACAAATTGCATTAAAATCCATATAACATTTAATTTTTCAAAGCTTCTCTGTTACTCTCAGTCAGTGCTGCCATCCCTAGATGCCTGATGTCTTCCTGATTTCCAGGTTAAATTTGGGATTGATCTCCTAGGGATTGTCCAAGTGCAAGTGGTGTTTGCAAAACTCACTGAAAATGTCTGTAGATCATGTCCTTTGCAGGAATTTCCAGCCCACAATGGGGAGAAAGGGCTTGGATACTCTACTTGTTGCTATGGCAGCTACTAAAACTGCTGCTCCCAAGAATTTTTGAATTGCTCTCTGTATTCAAATATGCTTTGAAATCAGGTGAAAAAATCAACAGTTTCAGCACTATTAAAGAGCCAATTACTCACTTCTTTAGGTTTTACAAAATTAAAATAAAATTTAGGAAAAGAAAAAAGTATTTTTGTTAAAACTAGATCATATGCAATCTGTAAAAATTTTTTAGATAGAGGTTTCAAGCAACCCTTATAAAAAAATTAAATTATTTCTATAATTAAATTAGAATGCACTCTTTTACTTTATAGTTTTAGAAATGAGCACCTGTAATAGATGTGAACCCTAGCTGGAGACAAGCTGCAGGACAAACAAAACATTCAAAAAATGGTACAGAAATAGGTTTTTAGGCATTGTATCTGTGGGTTGGAAGAGCAGCCACACTGCTCCCATGGGATGGGATGCTGGGCCACCAAGGGCATTTGTCACATCCACGTGTGACAATGGCTCTGAACAAAGCTTTGGATACACAGAGACATCTCCCCTTTTGCTGAAGCATCTCTGAAGCCATTTCGTGTCCACATTATTGTATCCATTTCAGTATTATGGCCAATAATTAAAAAAGAAACACTAAAATTGGTGTATTAGCCCAGATGGAGGGGCTGTCTGCAGGGATCCTGCCCACCTCAGCCAAGTCCAACCCTGCAGTTTGGAGATCCAGATGGAAAGGGAATGGTTGATGCTCAAATAAAACCTGGAGAGAGTGAGATGAACATGGACTAAAGAGCTTTCCCCTACAGCTGCAGAGGAGATGAAGCAGAGGGCATGGAACAAAGGCTGTGGTGGTTCAAGGAGCAGCTTTGCTTTGCCTTATCCTCAGAGGTTTTTGTCTGAATTAATAAACAATGCCCTAAGGGAAGAGGTTGGAAGAGACTTTGGCAGGATGTTAGCCCTTCCTGAGCTGGGGAGACAAGCCAGCAGCCATGCAGCAGTTATGGAATAATCTGCCCACAGGGAAGCTTCTTCTTAGCTCTCATTAGTTAGAGGTGGGGCTTTACCCTCAAGCATGAAGCACAAATCTAGGAACTTTAAAAGCATTAGTAATAAGAAATCCACTATTAGCATTGTTTCAGCTCATTTTAATTGACCATAATGCAAATATATTTAAAATGTTTAAAGGCTACTTGAATGGAATTCCAGAAAACAGTCCTCTGTGCTGCTATCCTGTTTTGATCTATTACAATGCCCAAAGAAAATTAGCTCACAGCTTAAATAATTCATGCATTTATTGGGTCAGAGTCTCTTTCAAACCCAATGCTCTGCCAATAGAAATGGCAGAGATACAAAAGACAAATCAGACAGGAGCATTATCCATAAAGTTTGAAAGCTGGATCTAATCCCAGCCTTCTTGAAGGAAAACGTGTTCTGAGGAGAAGCTCCTTTTTCTGGCTTGCTCCTTCTGAAACAATGAAGCTTTTCCCAGCAGGTGCACTGCCTTCAGATCATATTAGTTATAGGCAGAGTCAGAGCTTAGGATAATAATAACAGAGATCATTTAAATCACCTGAATGTAAACAAGAGTTCAGCCCAGCCACAGCCATCCCAAATCTTTCTGCAGCACCAGTGACCAGCCAGCCCTGACTTCTAGAGCAGTGGGCAGGATCAACAGTTTGAAGGTGGAAATGCTGCTCCACCTTTGTAAAATCAGCCCAGCAACTGAGCTGCATCCAGAGCTGGATGCAACACTCCAAGTGAGGTCTCATCAGAGCAGAGTGAAGGGGCAGAGCCCCCTCCCTCGACCTTTCCACACTGCTTTGGGTGCAGCCCAGGATATCACTGCCAGCACAAGGTACCCCAGCACCAGCACAGCATGCCACCTAAAATCCCGAGTTAAAATCCTGAAAGGGAAACTTTTACTTGGTTGTTACCAGTGAATTGTCTTTGCTGGAAGCACTCCAGGGACAGTTGAATTAATTCAGCCAGGGTGTTGCAAAAGGCATGGATGAGAAATCCATTTGGGAGAGGTGGTAATGGGGCACTAGGCTGTTCTGAGATAATCAAATGTCAGCCTGGCAACTCTGCTGATAGGGTCATTAAAGATGGGCTCAATTCCACCAACACTCCCAGGATTTTCATCCTTTGAGGTGGAAACAGCTTCAGCCCATTTAGAAGAAAAGTGAATATTTGCATATATAAAGCTCTTTTATCCCCAAGGACTTCAGGCAATATGGACTGGATTTATAAAGAGACCATCAGCAGGTGTCTCTGGACTTGTGGTCAGTGATTGATTCTCTGGCCATACACGTAGAGTGGAACCTGTTTGTAGATGATCTCAGAATGATCTTGAACACACTAAGGACAAAGGGATTGGGGTCCCTTTCCTTGTGATGTGCAGGTGTTGGGCAAGCAAGAGAGGATGTTCTTAAAGAGCTGCACAGACTGAAGTAAAACACACTTTCATGGGGTGCTCAATTCTGCAATCACTTGCTTCTCAGCCACTGAAAAGAAAAAGAGATGTTCAAGTAATATTTGAGGTCCAAATATAAGGTGACACAAATCTGATGCTCCTAATAAGATTTCTGAAATTATCTTGGTTAGAATTGTGCAAAGTGCAGCTTTTTCAAACAAGAAACAAGAGCTCAATTAGATGATTAATTGCTCCAAAGAGAAGCATGATGGCAACCAGAGAACTCCAGATCTGGGATCTGGCCTTGCCATCCAATGTAGAACACTCCCTCCCATCTAGTCAGTATTTCCCACTAGGAATCAGTGCACCTGAGGTGGCCTGGCTGCTTTTTGTCTTTCTTCTGGACCCACTGAAGCTGAAGCTGTGTCACTTCTGGCTCTCTAAGAAGGCAGCAGCACCATGCCAGGGGGTTGTAAAAGCACTTAGAGAATGTCTGGAATACCTAAGTTTTTTTTAAAAAGGCCCAAAAGACTAAACCCTGGGATTAAAGTAATTAAAAACAAAAGCAGGAGCTAATTATGTACCTAGTAGGGTTATTTCTTCTTACAAAAAGGATTCTTTAACCCAACCACTCGAACTAATCCACCTGTATACTGAATGGATTATTACTCTAAAGGGGTAAGAACAACTTGTTCCTCACTCCTGAGAACAAATGTGAGTTATTTTGCAGTGCAGCAAGAAAGGCACAGATCTGTTTGGCAGGCACTGCACCAGCTAACTGAGAGCACATTGGACAGCAGCTACATCCCCACTAACCAGCATTTACAAATGAACCTTTGTCAGAGGGGTAATAAATGCCACTTGCACTTTTTTTTTTTTAAACATATTCTCCCAACATACAGCTATCCCAATAACCTCCCAGGAAAACGAGGAGGTCAAGAGAACAAAGTTGACAATGCTGAATCTCAAAACTGCTATTATCAAACATGGCAATTTGGAAACTGAGAATTGCTGATACAATGATGATGTGCCAGCTAGACCAAAGGTCACCATAAGGCCACAGAATACTTGAGCAAGGGCCATCAGCAGGGCAGAAGAGTAAAGAGAGTAAAAACTGGTCTGAGGAAATCCACACCAGTGGTGTGTTTACAGAGAGGGAGGGATGGGTAACATGCCAAGTGAAAATAAGTCTATAAGCCAAATAATAAAATGAAATGTTGCATCACACACATCCTCTAGCTCCTAAATAGAGATGCTGGAATCACAGAGGACTGCTGGGCTGAGTCATTTCACAGTCTCTTGGGAGAGAAAATTGCTGTATAAAACTTTGGGGCTTCACAGAGAAACTTCTAAATCAGGACTCCCAAGAGCAGTATAAGCACTTTACAAAAGCCACAGATGCAATGTGTAAGGGGAAAGAGGTGACTTTTTCAGGAAAGGCCTCTGCTACAAGAATTTTCCAGAAGCTCATGACTACAGGAAACAAGTGGTTCTCCTCAAAACTTCCCTGCACTGCAGCTTCTGGTGATGGTACCTCTGGAAGGTGGATTATTGGTAGGCACCAATACTTTCATGGATGATTCCTGACATTTTGATGCCCCCAAGAGCGCACACACTTTCCTAAAAGTCAGCAACACTGCTTTGCTGTGGAAAAGCAGGAAGGGGATTAGCAGCTCCCTTTCACATTGTGTCAGCTTGTCAATAAAGACAAGTCACCAATTTCTTCCTTGGCTGCCATTTGTGGCAACTTACCACGACAATTTTGCATAAGCACAAATAAGTAAAATATGTCCAATGCTCCTTTGACAGCCTGAAGTCCACTGCATAAACCATCCACTTCCCTTCCCTTTACAAAGATCCTCAGAGCAACTGGAAAAGAAAACAGGATTTACTGAAGCAGGTCCAGAAGCCCCCAGATGGCAGGGGATTGCAACAGTCATAAGAACAAAATAACACAGCTAAGTAAAAATAAAGCTTACACAGCTACTGCTAAACTTACTAACAAGCCTCCCTCCCAGGCTTGAACCAAAAAAAAAGGAAGGACTATTTAGCAGCAATCCAACTGGAATGCAAACCCTAAAGAGAAACTCAGAGCAAAGGCCTTCTTCACATAAAACACAGCCTCTGTGTCTACTCACAGGGGAGCAGGGTGATGGGAACTCAATGTGTTCTGAATTTCAGCATCTTTTCAGAAATCCAAGTGATCTGTTAGGACAGAATAGAGGTTCAGAAGTTCTGCACATCTCACCTAGAATAATGATAAATAAGGAAATGCTGAATATCACAAGCAAGGCCAGATTTTCAGGTTAACACAAACTTTGCTCCTACAGAATCAGTAGTTTCTGATGTCCACACCTGCAGAAGGAATATTGGCAGGGAAGGGGCTCCCATGCAGGGTCAGCAGGTGATTTGGTTTTTTTAATTGGGATTTAGGACACTTCATGTTGGAAGGAACCTTCAAAGGTTCTGCATTCCAAGATTCTGTAGGTCCAGCTCCTGACCAGGAGCGTTTGATGTTTCAGAGGGCAATAAAGTGACAGTTTCTCCATTTTAGATTCTTCAGGTATGCCCCAGAAAATTCACTCCTCAACTGTCTTTCAAAAGAATGGCCAGATTCACCACAGGTCATGTCTGTACTTCTGTAACAGCAGGGACACCATTGGAATAGCACATCCCAAAATACAACCCTGTCAGTTCCTGTCCTTTCCATTGAAAGGCACTGGCGTTTTACAGCGTGGCACGATGGGTTGCTTTAAAAAAATGCTGATTTCTCTAACCTTCAGAGGAAAGGCAGTTCCCCTTTGCCAGTGTTTCCTAGACCCTTTTGTACAAGTCAAAAAAAAAAGACTTCCCAAATAAAATTTCATGCCTTTCTCCCCCCAGCCTGTATCTTTAAGCCTGTATTTAAAGCACAGAAACATTTCATGGAAGATAAGGCAAAGTAGTTAAGCTTTTCACATTAGTCATCATGTCTAGGTAAATTCTGTTATCTCAGCAGTCAGTTCTGGGACAGGAATGGGAGGAGGCTCCAAGTCTTTGGGAATTTGGATGAGTTTTTTCTACTTTTCACACACAGCAAAGAAATTATAAACCTTTCAGTGCCGATGGTGCATCAGCACTGGAAGACTGAAATTCTAAAGTCTTCAAGGATAGAAAAGCTGTTCTGCTCCCACCCAGTTCTGTTCTGGAGATCTGATATCAGGATATGATAGCAGCTACCCTGCACAGCTGTTATTCAGATCTTCCAGAGCTTTCCCATATTCACACACCTGCACCACTGGATAAGCACTGAAAGTACTTACACAGCATATCTGAGCTTACATCTGTTCCTCATTCAGCCTATTATTGGCTTTAACTAAGTGAAAGGCAGAAATAAGATGTCACTTAACGTGGATTCTCCTACATTTATTCCCTTGTAGTATTATCAAGGGTTCACATGTATTCAAACCCAGAAGATACGTGCTTGCTGTAGTAGATCTGACATCCTGATAAGAGATAAAACACTTAACACATCAGCCAGAATGTTATACTGAGTTGGAGACAATATCCAGGGCATAATTCCTCCTGCAGATTTAGAAATCTCAGTTTGAAACAATAGATCCCAATACCTCTCATCATTGTTGCTTTAGGATGGTAAAACAAAAACTAAAACACAAACCCCACAGCAAAATCTAAAAGTGCTGGACACAAACCCAACCCCCACAGGGCTTCTTTCCCTTGAACCCTTCCTGGCCTCCAAGAACCAATTCAAATTGCTTTGTGTAAAACCACTGTACATCACTGCCCTTCTCCCACAGACCAGCTCTGCTTATACCATTCCCTCTGCTGAGGAGGAGCTCACTATTTCAAACATTCATTTATCCTAACACACTCTCAGAGCCAATCAACATTCAAACTCTGGGTGAACAAATCCTTATAAATGCAGATGGTTTTTTGTTCTGTTTCATGTATTTCTAGCTTAGTTAACACACCAGGTCTCTCTTTCCCAGCCTGATGCTCACCAGCAAGCCAACAGCAGTAACTGAACTATAAGCTGTGGGCCCTGAATTTTGGGGCAGCTATTTCAGACTAGCCCAGGCTGGGTTTAAGTGTCCATTAGCAGGCAGATTAGGTGAACTCCTGGAGTGTCTCTTCTGACTTCGTTTCTTGCTATAGAAATCCACTTTCTGCACTCCAAGAACCCCAGTGCAGTGAATGAGAGATTACCTTAAAAGCTTACCAGTGACCTGAATTAAAGCATCAGGGTAAATACCCACCTGACAAGCAGAATTTCTTTTATGTATCCAAGTACTGTTTTGACCTGATTTACAGCACTACGTAACCCAACCCCAGCAGTTCCAGTTCCCCAGCGTTAGTCACTGTTCACTAATGAAAGAAATATTACATTAAAGAGTTGATGAAATGAGATTGACAGGTAAGCAAGAAGAAAAGGATGAAATCAACTTACGGAATCAAAATCCCAGGGGCCATAAGTTACTTTTATTATAATGCGTATTACTAAGAAAGAAAGAAAATCAACGTTTAAAACAAGGTTTCAAAGTCATAAACTCACATTCTTTTTTAAACTTTATGCTGGCTTTTAAGTCAGTTTTTAAGAAATTAGTGCTTCAGTGACAGCTGTGATCAAAGCTTCTCCCTCTGCAGTCAGGAAACAGGGCTGCTACAGCTTCTCTGATGAGGAATGTTCCCAGCACTTCCACATTCTGTTCCAACCTATTGCCTGCAACTGATTTATAGCCTTTCCAAAATGGCTTTAATATCTGTCTTTGGGTTTTGTTTAGTTATTTAGAATTTTAAATTTCATTTTATTTCTATGCATTAATAATCCCTGCAGGGGTGTTTATTTAGCACCTTTCAGATATGGTTTGCAAGGTAATTTACAGATACAGTCTCATTTCTTCCTGTGAGGTCCTGTTCTGCCAGAATATCCCCACTTCTCCATTTGCTTGGATTGCATGGAGCAGTTCTTCGTTCCAGCTGATGCTGGATGAACCTGGGATCACCAGTGAGCCCTCAAACCTAAAAAGACTCGTGCACACCAAGAAGGACATGCTGCAAACAGATTATTGGAAACAAGGAAGAAAAAAAGTCCCAACCTTTTCTTTGGGTGAATTCTGACATAGGAAAGAACGTCTCTGTGAAGGTCTTAAGAATATACTCTAATCATAAAACCATCCCTGAGCTGGAAGGGATCCTCAAGTCCAACTCCTGGCCCTGGACAGGACAACCCCAAGAATTCCACCATGTGGCTGAGGGTGTTCTCCAAATGCTCCCTGAGCTTGCTGTGCAAGCAAAAAACAGAGGGAGCTGTCCAAGGACAAACCAAGGTCTGTGCAAAGCTCTGTGATGTTGTGTGGGTGAGGAGGTGCAGCCTGGGAAGGGCACAACCCCAGCATGGAAAGACACACAGCATGCATTGAACACAGAGCATGCAATATAAATGATGCCCACATGCAAACTTTGTAAATAAAATATTCAACCACTTAGTGAGATAAGAAATAGGTGGATGCATAAGAGGATTATGCTGTATAAAGAAGAACTCTAGCTGGAAGTGTTTTGGGGTTAAACTCCTTTCCATCTGCTTGATCCCAAGTCCCTGGGGTTCTGTTTTCTCTCTATCACAGATGAATAAAGGTTTGTAAAGCCAGTCTCAAGCTGAGCTGAATGTCTGCAGAGTCCAAGCAAGTTTGCTTCCCACTGTGAGTCCTGGGACAAACAGCAGCACCCAGAAGAGCCAGAGGTGAGCAGCAGGACCAAGCAGCCCCTGGGGGAAGCACCCCTGGAAGAGCTGTAACACCAGGCACACTCCCCACTTTCACTTAGGGGTGACACTACAAGTGCCAGCAAAGTCACAGGCTTTTGGCCATTCAATACATTCAGCTTTTAGAAGCAAAATTCAACCTGGAGTTAGATTCTACTTGCTATAAGTATATATATTTTTTTTATTTTTTTTTTAAGTTTCCATTAATCTATATGTATAAGGTTCCATTCAGGGTACATGTATTTTTAATAAATGACAACTGTGGCACTGACATAACTGAGTAGACACAATTTTCGCTGCACATGCGAAAAATAAAATCCATCAAAATAAACAGCTCCTGTTTCCACTAACCAGAAAGAAATCATGGAAACATCTACAGAAGTCTTGACTATCAAAGGCACAGCTAGTGAAATGCCAGGTTTTGCTTGGGTATGGAAATAGGCAGCTATAAATCTATTTTAAATGTGCATGTAATTTCAATAAGCAAAAAGAAAGCAATCCTGACAATAGTGGTGGTATTGGATTGCATTTACAACACAAATATATGCATTTCATAAACAGCAAGCAATTTGGTTTTGTGTTGAGATCTAAATTTGTCTATTGAGATTTATACTGGAGAGGTCACAGATTAAAAACCCCTGAAATACAGACGACTGTTTATATACTTCATACAGCATATAAGAAATCAGGGATTTTAACAGGTTTTGGTGGGTTGGGTTTTGGGTTTGTTTTGTTGTTTTAATTTTTTTTTTTTTCCCAAAAGTTTCAGCAATATAAAGAAGACTGCCAAAACCACAGTAAAATGTCTGGAAATTACAAATACTGCATAGACTAATAAACAAGGGTTACTGAGATGCATGATTTTAATATGACTGCTTGGATAAAGCAAATGTCACTTCAAAATGGCAAAGTAGAGAGGAAAATACCCAGCCTGCATGCATGGCTGTTCAGACAGCTGTAATTCTTCCCAAGGAACAGCCTGAGCTCAATTTATCACTCTCTCCAGTTTCAAGGTGTGCTAAGGCAGGGATGTGTGAGGAAGGAAAGGTCTCATTTTATAGAGCACTGACAGCTGGGCTGGGGATTGGCAGGGCAGCCTTACAGCCAGGCCTGGATCCCATGGGAGTGGAGGGAGAACCAAAATCAGATTGCAGCCCACACCTGCCTGCTCCAGACATTCACATCCATCCTGCTGCAAGAGCCTGTCCTGGAGATGCCCTATTGCTGCCACATCCCACAGGGCTTGTTAGAGAATGAGGATCAAACTCCCATTAGCTCCAGGTTTCTGTCTCACTTCTCATCACCAGTTATCCCTGCTCCTTATCCATTCTCTTGATCCTTTGGGAGGCAGAGCCAGAGATCCATCCTCCTTCCCCACTCAGATTTTCATGGGGAGCCATGTTTGTTGGCACCTGTTAATTGATTTCCACCTCATCCAAAATCAGCCAAATCAGTCTCACTCAGAACACTCTGTGAAAGCCAGCACAACGTGCATAACAAATCACAGGGCTCACTTTCTCATCTGCAATCACTACCCAAATGTGAATGCAGAACACAGACAACCTTGTAACTCCTGTTGCTTATCCACTCATCTAACACTTCATGAAATGAAAGCCAAAAACATTAAAATCATGGCACACTGTAACAGTAGACACTTCGTGCTGATTCCCTCCCATGAGTACATTTTTAACTGGATTTTCCCCTCAGTTTAAAATGATACCTCGCAATCAATTGAAGATAAGCAGAGGGATGCTCAATGCTCACATACCTCCTTATAGCCAATTTAGACTTTATTATTGATACATCTTATTGCATAGGTGTTTTATCACTGTTTTCAAGCACGTAACTCACAGCTGAGCAGATGGCTGGTTTTCAGACTAAGAAAACCAAGCTCTTGCACACACAGAAAATGCTGGACTGTCTGATCTGATAGCAATGTGCTCTGGGGCCCTGGCAGGGTTAATGAGGCTGGTGCTGGGCTATGGCTAATGAACAAACTGCTGCAGGCAGAGGCAGTGCAGCAGGACAGGGAATGAGCTGCTCCACAGCTCTTCCCTTGGGGTGCAGCCCTGCTCCAGCTCATTCTTGTGGCCATAATCCTGGGAATGTGCTGGTGGGTTAGAAACAAGGCAAGCTTATGGAAAGGGGAGGGTGTTAAGTATACTTTGAAAGGTTAAGGATCCCAGCATGGCTGGAAAGGGAAGGGAAATTCATGGGTTAGGCTTTAAGTTAGGGAGGGGAATGCTCAGGCCCCTCTGAAGGCCCAGCATTGTCACTGGTCCTTGTGTGAGCCAAGGCTGCAGCTGGGAGGCACTGGGGCAGGGGACTGAGGTAGTGATAGGAGAAAACAAATTGTTGGGGACTTGAGGCAGCCCTTCACAGAGTGACAGGATTAGGATCAGACCCTCTGAGATCCAGATCTCAGCAGGAGCTGGTGAGGGCAGATGGAGGGTACAAGAGAAGCCTGCTCTTACAGCTCTACTTACACCTTCCATGGAGAAAAGGTAGCAAATCACACAGAAATATTGCTCAGGCTGGACCTGGCCCACAAACCACAAGGCCAGATTTGCTACACAATGCTTACCTGTACATCTAGCTGCTATCAGGAGTAAGACACTCCAAAGTGTAGCAAAGTACCAAGCACATGAACTTGAGCAAAGGTCTCTGAACAGGAACCAAGTATGAGACAACACCTTAATTCCTGCCACATTACCCTGTGACACAGCTCAGCAAGGACCAGGGATGAGCTGCAATGGAGCTCTGGGCCCCAGGTTCCTGCAGGGAGGCCCCTGACACACCAGCAATGGCAGAGTGAACATTTCCCTCACTGCCTTCCTGCTGCTGTTATTTTCTGCCATGACACACTCACAGACCAACAGTACCTTGAGACTCCAGCGAGCATTGTTAGTTGGGATGGACAGACTTCTGGGGAGCCTCCTTCACAGCACAAGGTTTCCTTTCTGGTCTCTCCCCTCAAGCTGTAACCCACTGGCTTTTATGTTGACACCCCTCCTCCTGTTGGCTGCCTGTTGATGAAACTCAGCTGGAAACAATTCTGAGTGAATAACAGTCTCTAGTTCAGAGCACAGGTGTTGGTTTCCATATTTCTGTGGGGATGAGTTCAGCACCATCTCACTGAAGCACTGGGAGAAGTTCAAGTTTTTAAGTTTTCTAAAAGTTTTTCAAGAACGATAGTGACATACAAGTGTAATTAGCATAAACTCCACTCATCTAAATACACGCTTTAATTAAGATCATTTAAAAACCCCTTCAAAATAATCTTTTCCTGAGGTCAATCAACATAACAGCTCTTGATCCTGACCCTACCGAGACTGGAATATTCTCTATGCTGTTTGCAGTCCCATTGACTTTAACACTACTGCTAGGAGGAATTCCAATTAAGGCAATGAATCCCTGTTGTTTTGCAGTGCTGGAAAAGAGACCAGGTGCATCCTCCTCACTGCACACTGAATAAGAAAACGAGCTCTGTGCAGTTAAGCAGTCACCAGCAATATGGCAAAGCTGGTGCCCATCCCTCTGTGCTCATTCCAGCCTCTAACCCAACTCCTCTGTTGTTCCAGATCCCCCTCCCATGTGGTTTTTCACCTGGGCTGATCTCCAGTGAGAATCTCTGCATGGATGTGCCACCAGCTGTGCAAACACCAAGAGGGGCAAGGTCAAGTGGAAAGGTTAAGCTGCTTAACCCTCACCTGGTGCTCAGGGAAATCTCCCTGCAGCTCTGGCCTGGGTTGCTGTATTTCATAGGTTGGCCTCACTCCCTCATGCAACTGAAGTCCAAAATGGTCTGAGTTTAGGCAGAATAAACAAAACAAAAACCCACCTTTAGCCACAGGTGTCCATTCCCAACTTGATTTTACAATGTTAACCTGATAGTTAAACCGAGTAGTTAAATTTTCTTAGCTAATATATTCTGCAGGTTTTACTCATACTCATGCATGTATTTACATGATGTTACAGTGGGGCTTCTCAGGAGGTGTTACTGTGGAACCAAGTGCTAGCAGGGCAATTGCTCTTTATTTTCCAAAGAAAGAAAAAGAGCCTAACACAAAAATAATAGTCTTTCTTTGCAGAGTAGCTTCAGTAATGAAATTAAGACTCCTAACACAGAGCTATAAAGAGTGACAAATCTCTCTTGCAATTCTTAATTTGTGTTAACCCCTTGACTCGAGCAGGTCTGGAGCTCCTGACATTAAGTGCTAATGCATTTAGCATTAAACACACACTAAATGCATTAGAATGATGCCATGCTAATGGAAGTGTTCAGGGCCTGTCACACAGGTCGAGAATTTGCTTTAGTTGGGTGTTTGCTATGAGCAAGGCAGTGCTTCAGCATCAAAGCCTTGTCAGAAACTTTAATGATCTTTATTTGAAGAAATGGCATGGCACTATCATGCATTTCATTGGTTTTTTCTCCCATTTTTACCAGCTGAAGCCTGGAGTTTGAAATTAAGCTCTAATTAACTTTTTACCCCTGGCTTGTTGATATGGAATTTATGAGGAACAAAAATTTGTTTTGTTATATCTCTGAAGTGGTACCTTTTGGATTTAGAATACAAGGAGCTTCCTGAATATTGAATACAACCTGAAGCACATGAAGGGAAGAGAGTCCTGTGGGGAATGCACTCCTTTTGGTACTTGAGCTCTTGATAAAATATTACTCCTATAATACATTATGAAGTGTGCTGTCAAACAAAATACCCACTTTAATACCCAGTGATACAAGTGTGGTTTGCAGCATTCAGCACACTTATATAAACCTCTACTGTTCTTCCAATTAATGATATTCTCACATATATCACTATATCAAACATCCTAAAATATTCAGGCAAAGTAACTTCAGGTTATGCATAAACCTATACACACAAATAGAGTAACCTGAGTTTGGACCCCTGCTCACAGACTGTACTGGAAATGGGTGTGTGACTGGAAAAGGAACAGGTTATTCCTTATTTATTGTGATGGGGAGGTTACTCCCAAGTTCTGACTGGCTGCTGCAGGTCTCATCCTCTCCACTGCTGGGTTATTTATCAGCATCACTATGCAAAAACATAATTCTCTGGAGAGTTTGTATCTTCCTTCTGACTTCATGCAATTAGTCACCTAAGTTGTTAAGAATTAAGCACAAATCATCCCCAGAACATGTTCAGCATTATCCTCTGGACTCCGGGTTTCAGGGCCAATAGAGATTGCAGTTCAGACAGAAGCTGACACCTGATTTAGAGCTGCCACACAAACAGATTAGGCAAATGTCTGTGGGAGCAAAATCCAGGGCACAGCAAACGCTCTGCCTGTGACATATTATGAAGTTTGCCCAGAGCAGCAGCAGCTGAGAGCTGACAGTGGATGGCATCTGGATTTCCAGAACAAACCCCCGAATGTTTCTTGTTATTCACAGCTGACGAAGCATCACTAAGACATGCTGCTTTTGATTTCTACCTGTCAGGCTACATTCCAGCCCCTGTGATGCATCCACCTGGAAAACTCAGAGAGACAATTTTGTGATGGGAGAAATAAGACAGCAACTGAATCTTTGCAAATGAGAAAGCACAAGGACTCGTCTGCGTTGTTCCCTCCCAACAGCTTTCCCCACAAGCCATCCAAAGGCAATGCCTTGAGTAACCTGACTCCTTGCTTTCTTCTTTAAAATGCTCTTTATGGTGAAATGCATTTCCATGCTCAATAATTCAGCATTAAAGGTCCGTGACAAAATTGAAGAGAAAAACACAGAGCTGGACTTGCACAGTACTTGCACTCACTGCCTTTGCTGCCCCACCATCCCTCAGCCCACAGTCCTGTGACATCCCAGGGGGGTCCATGGGGAGCAAACAAAGCTGCAGTAGGAGCAGATAAAGACAGGCATTAAAATATTTGGTGGGAGGACTCTTCCCCACCCAACACAAAATAGAACAGGACACAGGACAGATGCTGTCCTTTCCTCAGACAAACCAGAGTATCAGGAGGAAGAAGATGTCAGTCTTTCTTACATTCCTTGGCAGAAAAGTCTCTGCTGTGTGTAATCCCCATTTGGTTGCTTTATCCTCAACCCCACCCAAAATATATGGTTTTAGACAGACACTCACTGGGGCAGGGAGCATCTCACATACAGAGCTTGGCACAATGGGCTCCCCTCTTGTGGGGCTCTGAAGAACAGCCCTAAACACAACCAGTAATAATAATCCCCACTTAAGTTACTGGAGGTATTTTTAGGCTAATGCCCAGCTTAAAAGCATAATTCATTCACAACAATGAACAGAGGCAACAGAGCATCAGTAATAATCCTCTCACATTACAGAAAGGACACTGGGATGTGAGAATAGCACGGTGCTGATCACTCCTCATTCCCAACTGTGAGCTGCAATCTGTGAGATCTCTTTTTCAGCATCCAAAAGCTCCCTGTTCAGTGCAGGCAGCGAGAAAAGATGGAGATGGATGCCTTTCACTACTGAATTTCAAACTAGGGTGTTTACTACAAGCAGAGAAAGCAGAACTTTAGAAATGGCTGGCTAAAAAAGAAAAGGAAGAACCCCCCACACCTGCTTGTTTCATGCCATGGGAAAGAGTAACTGCAAATTCCATGAGTCAGCGTATCATCAAATATTCTGAATAGAGAAGCAGGAGCTCTGCAAAAGGTGTGAATGCTTCAGTAATAATCCCCCTTCACACTCCCTCATCACTGTTTTCCCTTTCATTAGCTGGCAGAGTGCTTCCAAGTAGGCTGTTGCTTCTAATTCCTGGTTTCCTCCAGGAATTTCCAGTGTCTGCCTATGAAGCAGCTCCACTGTTTCCCAGTTTTGTGGCCTTTGTTGTGTTTCTGCATCAGTAACTCCTGGGTGTGCAGGAAAAGGAGGCTCCATGGGCAAAGAACCACTAGGATTCATTGAAAATAGGTATAACCATAACATACAGCACTCCTGCTGCCCTCCTAAGGCACCTCCACACAGCCCTCAGGGTGCTCACCTCAAAATGACCACAGTGCAACCAATGATTCACATGTGCTGGAGAAAATCTAAAACCTGAGGAATGGCTGCAGCTGGAGAAGGCTGCTGTTTTCTCCCAGTCTCAGGTGCTTTCTACCTGCTCCCTTTTGAAATACTATTTCTAAATAATTCATATTTTCTTATGAGAGACTCTTCACTCAGCCGGAAAAATCCAGAAATTTATAGATTAATGGCTAAATTCAGCCTCAAGTAAGTGGGTTACAGGAATGGGGTGGCAGAGTGAGATAAGTCACAGCTGATGATGAGGTCTGGGGAGAGGGAACAGAGCACCAGGTAACCACAGGGAACATCCTACACCCACTGTAGCCCATGGCTCTACAAAAACCAGTAGAATAAGAAAAAACAAATTGCCCTCCCTGTTTGTAATGCCTAAAAATTCACACTGCATTATTCCACCACATACATTAGCACTTTCTGATTTATTTTTTTTAAAGGATTTTCATCTGCATTAATTTCTCTTTGTCCTCACTTTACCTTGGGACCAAAAAGGAGGACTGAAGTAGGAGGTCATTAGAAAGTGCAGAGCTCTGAGGATGCTGTGAGGGAAGGGACCAGGAAGGATAATGGGATGCAGGTCTGGTCACCAGTCTGGCAAATGAGGTGGCAGCTCCAGCAGCATTCAGACACGAACTGAAAATGCCCTGGAGCACTGAGAAATTCTGCAGACACCACAGAGGAGAGGCAGGAGGGATATGCAGCTACAGCAGCCTGCTCTGCTTTTCCAGGGGTAGGAGGGAGCCTGTGCCCTTCCTTGACAAACTCTCACCCCAAATTGAGGCCAATCACAGCAATCCAGAGTAGCCAATTTATAACGACTCTGAGCAAGAAACATTTCTGCCAGGGAGGAGTTTGAGAAAAAAGCAAATGGCAATGCTGCCCTGTGTAAGAGGGCTCTGTGGCTGGTTGTGCCTGGCCACCTGTGCCATAGAATAACTGGAAAACTCTTTTTAACTGATTTGTATCATCGATTATTTTCATATTGGCATCAAAACTACCAAATCTGGGACTTCTGTTAGTGGCACCTTCTTGGACTCAACACATCAATGGTCCTGCCTGCAAAGCAGCAACAATAGACAACAGAGGCAGCACTGTCACAGAACCAGGCATCTTTAAAGAGTAATGAAGGGCTTTTGAAAAATGTCATGTAAGCAAGTGACTGATTAAACTTCATGAGGAAAAGGAACACAGGCTGCTTTGGCTAATCACTGTTGCCTCTCTCTGTCCAAACCCCAGTCCTTCTTTGGGCCAGTGAAGATATATCTGAACGTATACCTGAAATTAAAGTGATCTAATACATCCCAGTAATTGCTTCCCCTCACTTTCAGCAAGAAGCTATAGATTAACTTGTTAATTCAAAATGTAGCCCATTGAACAGTCTTCACTCTGCAAGGATGGTTTCAGAAAGCTCAGAAATAAACCAGCACAACATCTGTTATATTAAACCTATAAGATTTTCTGAAGTAAACAAGAATCTGTGCAGGTGCTCCACGACTTTCTGTTTTAAGTTCCTAAAGGCTGTGGGCTGAATTTGATGAGGTCAATTCAACAATACAGACATCCTCAGCTGGTTTTTTCTCAAGGAACAAAGAGATATGCATCAGGAAGGGAAAATTTACTAAACCATGTGGATTCACAGACACACAATAAAAAAGCAAATGCAGAAAGATAACAGACTTTGATGCTATCAGAACTTAATCCTGGTTTCTCTGTTTCTGCATTCCTCCCTCAATACATTACAGACAACTCTCATGATTTTATTTCTTCAAGATCTGAGAAACAGAATGGGAAGGAGGTCATTTAGATCCCTGCACCAGGGGCTCCTGTGGAGATGCCTCACTGAGTAAGGAGCATCCCTATGCTAGAAAGTTGTGTTGGCTGGAGAAGAAACATAATTAAAAACCATCATTTCCATAGGTAACAGCAGGAGTCCACACCACTGTCTGCAGCTCAGTTGTGCCACTGGACAGAGCCAGGCACTCCTGGTTTCTGAATTTACTTGTCAAGGTAGAGCTGAAGGGAAGAGACTTCCCTCACGCAGTGCTGCAGTTTAACATTCCTGTTGATCACCCATCTCCACAGTTATGCTAAAAACTTGAGGGAATGTACATTTTCAAGAGAGCAGAATAAGAGAATTTCTTTCTGCTAATAAACCCAACTGAGCTGATGACTTCAGGCACGTCAGTAATGTGAGAATTAACAAACCCCTACATTTCAAACTGGGTATTGACTGCTCCCCTCTCCACTGCTCAGGGGATTTATCCCTCTGCCTGCACACCTGTGCTGAGAATTCTCTAGGCAGAAATTTAGCTTGTTGCTGTCCTTTGTGCTAGAAAAGGCAAGCAGGAAGAAACAGCCTGGACTTTTTCCATGCATAATCAAGGAAAAAAAAAGAGCACTGGCATTTTCTGGGTTTGTGTCTAAACTTGCAACTGTTATATAAAGCAGATAGGACTGAAACCAGCATTTACAGAAGGAAATTTAAAAGGCAAGGCTCTCACTGGGTTTTGAGCTGTCTCCTGTTTGCAAAGAAAAGAGGGTTATCTGTCTGCTGGTACCACTGTAAATTTAATCCAGACACAATATAGCCAGGCTTTGGTTGTTCAATTAGGAGCCTATTTTGCATTTAAAGAATACCCACTGTTTGCTCTTCAAATCTGTCCTTTCTCAGAGCCTATATAACATTTTTGTAACATAAACCAAGGTGCAGGAGGGTCTTGTGCAAAGGCTTGGTCTTTTCTCATAACTAATTCAAATCAACACCATGTTCTTTTTCTCCTCCTACCTTCATATTTCAGGTAAAAACACATCAAAGAACATCAGTCCAATCCTCTCCTTCTCTGATCACCTCTTCTTCTGCCCCTAAATACAGAAATCCCTGCTAAATATTGCTTTCTTGATTATCTTCTTGGTTTATAAGAAATTTCTATCCAGACAATGGATATTAAAGCCCAGCACCATTCACACCATCCTTCCCACCAGGGACACAGTGGACAGATGATTTTCTTTCTCTCTGCAGCAGTGACTTATCATGGCCTCCTTAAAATTAGTATTTCAAAATACTCATCCTAAACTCCATGGGTCTCCAGAGCTTTAGGGAGCCTGGCTGTATCCAGTGATCTCCACAACAAAGCACCTCTGTTTAGAAGTGTAATTGTCCATTACACCTTCTACTCTCTGAGCTGGATGGTTTAAATTACACCAATCTCGGGCTGGGGTGGGTTTTTGTGTGTGTGTGTGTGGGTTTTTTGTTTGTTTGTTTCTATGGGTTTGGCTTTGTTTGTGTTTCCTTTTTTTCCCCATAAAGATTCAAATGCTTGTTTAGAGCAAAACTAAATTAAGGTTAATAGAAAGATGGTGTTCAGCTCAAGACAGTGGTAGTTAAACAGTGTTCCATTAACCTGCTGAATTGGAGCCTGTGGGATACTGAGAGCAGGGCAGGGTACTCAGAAAATACCAGCAAGAAGTTTAGTGTTGACTTCATGCACAAATACATGAGCTAAACCAGCAGTACAATAGTGACTGATTAGTGTTTGTATTTTAGGAGCAGAAGACAAACACTGGCTGGGAACAATCTCATCTCTAGTTTAAAGCTGTTAAATGCATCATCAAGGATTTCTGCATTTCTCCCCAGCATTAGCCAGTGATGGAGACTAAATGGATCATGGATCTGTTTCAATGTTGAGAATTGGCCCAGGATATGAGGGAAACATCTCACCACCTTCTCTGCACAAGAATGTAAGTGAATTTCAAGCCCTGCTTGTTAACCACATACACTGAAACAAAACTTAATTTTCCACCCTCCTTTTTCATATATCTTGATTTTCTCCCCCATTTGTCCCTGGCAATTTCTGAATTCATCTCTTCAGCTTTATGAATCAGACCTTAGAGGGCAAGGAGATGAAACCTTGATGATCTAAATTAACCCCTTTGATATTGCTGCTGCTGCTAGAAATTAGAACAGACCTTATCTCTAGAGTTGCTCTGATCTTGTAATATTTGCCTAATTTTTTTTAAAGATACTCCTAATAACAGTAAGATCCAATTAATAATTCATTTATAAATTCACTGCAAACAGGGAGATGCTAGGGAAATGCCTAAGCAGTTTGGTTTTGGCCACACTGAAACTTCTTGCAATTTCTCCACAAATATCTAAAAATGAACATTTTCTCTGCACCTTCTCCCTGGAGTATCTCCTGAGGATTCCTAATTGATTGATAAGCCAGTGTCACCTTTCTTCCCAAACAGACAGGAACACTCACCTCAAAATTTGGGAAGTATAAAATCATGACCAGCATGATTATGAATATTCTTTGCTTTTCTTGCTTTAATACCTCACTCCACCTGTCCTCATTTCTGGCTCTTTTGCAGGGTAATATCAATAAGATTTCCAAAAAACCTGCTCTAAACCCATTCCTTTGTCTTGTGCATCCCCTCCTCCCCTACACAGCTTAACACTCTGCACTTGGAGCAGAATTCTCCTCTAGCTACAAATTCTAATATGCCCTGATCTTTCCATTTTTACATCTGATCCCAACTGGAAACAAAAGCAATTTTACAAATAATAGGAAAGCCTGAGGTTTGGTGTGGAAAAGCTGAAATAGGCAAGGGGAAGATGTGATCTTTCCGTGATGCAAATAATGTTCTGCATTAAGTGTGTAACCAAAAATAAATCTCCCTGAGGTAAACTTGCTGCTTCAGACAAGAAGAAACATTTTTAGCATGTAAACACAGAGTGTAGATTGAAATATTTCTCTGTCTCAAAATAACCAGGGATATAATTATTGTGGTTCTTGAGCTCAGCTGTATTTTTCTGAATAGTCCAACTTTCTGCTGTTTGCATTGGAAATATGGGCATGTTTGGGTGTTTGCACAAAGGTAGCACTGTGTATAATTGATCATAAAATGCAACTGGGAGAAATATTAAGCCCTTTAAAGGCCTGAAACATAGAAATATAAGAAAGTCATGGCAAAACCTGAAAATTCTCCTCTCATGCATTTTTCATCTAATGGTGCTGATTTTCAGAAGTAACACGACTGCTTGTAAAAGATCGGGTGAGATTCACAAAATTTCATTAAATATAACAGAGGTAATTCATTGAGTGATTTAGGGGAAAGGCAAGTTTAATAAATAAATAAATATGTTTGAGTGTTTATCTTACCATAAGGCAAATTACTAGATTTGATGGGTGCAGCTGAATCATGTGAAGGTACAAGATTTTCTGGACTGAAGAGCAGAAGAGAATGAGTTGGCTGTACTGTCACAACCACTTTCATTCTTTAGGCAACTCAATCTCACAGTCAAGACTTGGAGAAAGCTAATATCCAGACACAGGATTTCCAGCAGCTCTCAGATGAGTCAGTCAGGACCTTTGGAATCTCAGTTTATAACTATTTCTCAGGGCTGAGAGTCAATTTAGCTGTTACCTGTATGAGATCTGAGGGAATTTAATGGCCTGTCAGATTTGGCTGAAATTAGCTGAGGCCTGCAAAAGAATGACCAAGAGGTTAAGTATACAGAGAGATCTAAAATACCTCACTTTCCTGGAAAACCAGACTGAAAATTTAAGTCTGCAGCCTTTCCAATTGCAACCAGCCCCAGCTCTAGGCAGGAAGCAGACCCCAGAAAAAACAGCCTACAAAGAGAGCCAAAACAACAGCTTGGGAGGAGGCCAGGTCACAGTCAGCTCATCCAGAGTCAAACCCAGACAGCTGAACGTGACCACTTAAATTCCAACACATCTGAGTTTTAATTCTTCAATTAATAAACAAGGGTGTGAATCCTGGTTCTGTGCAATTCAGCCTGAGAGGGTCTGGTGCAAGAATAACAAGTCAGTCCAAAAGGGCAAACATCCAGAACAGTCTCTGACAGCTCCACACTCACCCCCACCAAGGCAAAGCCAGCAGGAGGAGACCAGTGAGTCCCAGCACAACCATCAGTCCCAGTCTGACTCCTGTGAGCAGCTGAGCAGGACTTCTCACCTGCACAAAAGTTTTCTGGGGATGTGTAATTTTTGCTGATGGACTCAAAGATCCTGTAGGGAACTATGTGCACATGCTTGACTTCAATTATGCAAAACCTTTTACAATTTATATATTGGTTTTTGCTTGTTTGCTTGTTTTCAAACAGGGTTACAAACTGTAGCCATAAGTGGTGCTGTGTTACTATCTCATATATTTACATTAGATGGGTGCAGTGATCCCCTTGTCAGGGCAGATTGTTAATTCTGCAATGTGGTAAGAAAGAGGCTTTTATCTTAACCATGTTACTTAAAATCAATGTCATCAAAGATCAAAAAGGACACAAATATTATTGAAACTGTTTTTAAAGCAAATTAGAGTGTGGGTAATAGTATCTAAATTAAAGTGCTTGTTGCTGGGTAAATACAGGTAAATGTAGAGGAGACTTCCCTCAGTTTTTCCTTAAGAGAGACAGCCATTACAAAATTCCTGACACCATCTCTGACTGCCTGGTGCTGGCTGCTGCCAGGGACAGGATTCTGGTGAAAATGAGCACTGAGCTGAGCAAGTACTGACAGTTCCTGTACTCCAGCAGTCAGACTTCAGAGTTTTAAAAAAAAAATCTCCTTAAACCACTCATTTTTCTTTGATGTATATTGCCCACTCAGAATACCTGTCTCATCATCTGTCTCACACCAAAGGATATCCTGCCATTCCCTCATTAAAATACAGTAGAAATGGGAGTGAATGAACTCAGTTAATATATTTTCAGCCTGTTTTTTCCACAAGACCCCTAAATTGTGATATTGCCTCAGCTATGGGTCCATGCACGAGACTTGGCTGCAGGTCTGTATTTTAATTCAGATGTAGAGAGCATCCTTTACTGAAAGAAACTCCTTTTGCAACATGTCAGCAGGAGACAATGTATTCAGCTCCATAATTATGTACTTCGGTACAATCACATAGCATTATATACAGAATCACCACACTGCTGAAAAAAAAACCCTAGCCTGAAATGCTAATTAGTTCACAAATTAACATTGATTTGATTTAATGTTGAATAAGGGTTTGCAGCTTATACTTATGAGAGAACTTCACTTTCAGGCATGCTCAGACTCTCCTGTTTTAAATAGCACTGCTCAGCCTGTGCCAGGTGCACGGTGGGCTCATTATCTATGTATAAAGAGGTATGACTTACTCAAAATAAAATCAGGCACAGACACTGCAGCACAATGTCATCCAGCAATACAATATCCTTTGGGACTGAGCTACCAAGTAAAAGCAGAGTGTAACAATCACCTGTCTTTGTGCTGCATCATGTTGGGGAAAGGTGAACAGATCGTATTTCCAGTGTAGTGCCCTTTCCTGTCACTGATGTCAGTACTGACAGGAGAAATTCAAAATAATAATGCATATTCTAATAACATTTTGCACTCCTAAGGCACCCTCATGGAAATAACTCAGCCTTCAAAGAGCACTGATGATTTCAGTCCCAAACTACTCCTCTGCAGGCAGAGAAATCGTGCCCTCCCCATTCTGTCCTAATTCTGTTCATTCAAGGGGTGTTTTGACATTGACTGAAACCCAGAGAAAATGAAGCAGAGAGAGTTCAGAGGAGGAATTTTAACGGGAGCTTTTTGAGCTGGGACAGAGATGGGACCATTCAAAGTGGCTGCTCCAGCACTGGATCAGGGGCAATGCTGACCCTGGCAGCTCCTCTGGAGTTCAGATTCCAGCCCTGCACACAGCTCAGCTCAGGACAGGGCTGAGAGGAGTTAATGGGGTGGAAGCTGCCAGTCCTTCAGTCCTGCCTGTCCCCAAAGCAAGAGTGTCCCCTGGATCCAGCACACACAGCACTGGCAGGGAGGCCACGCACGCCTCATAAAGGGGGTGACGCTGCCTGACAAGAGCAACACACTCTGACCCAGGAAGGGCCAAGGCATCACCAAGTGCCACTTTCTGCCTCTGTGGAGCCAAGGTCTGTCCATGTGCTCCTGACTGCAACTGCTCTGGCTGCTGGCAAGGAAAATACTGCAGAAGAACAAGCTGCAGTTAAGGAAAAGCTCCCTCATCCTTTGGACATGCTGCCAAAGGGAGCAAGAAGCTGCTTTCGTACAGGTGGTGCCTGGGGAGGCCAAGACAATGAGATGTGGAGATAAAAGCAGAGCAGTCCATTGAATCCTTCATTCTGGGAAGGGTAGGACAGGAATAAAAAATGCCATGGCTGAAAGGGAAGCAGAAGTTGGAGACAGACTGAACAGAGCTGGGCAAAACAGCATCAACTGGTGTGAAAACTGCACTTTCCAATACAAATTAGAAAGAATACTCCTTTAGGAAACTCAGGTAGGGATGGGGGAAATTAATGTCTTTATCTTCCAGATCAAGGAACATGAGATTGTGCTGACAAATAAAAGAAAACAAGTACCAGATGTATAAGGATATGTAATGAAATTACTTGGTTTACACCTGAAAGTAGCCTATAAACAAGTACTGTTTTGTTTAAATCCTACTTCAAAACATATTTTTTCCTTATTTTTTTATGCTAACTCAACACTTACTATGAACACATGAACTGGGTATAGGACTATATTCAATACAACAGAGCAAATGTTAAAATCAGGACAAAAGAATCCAGGGATAAATTTGTATTTGCTGGGATGGAAATCTAGATGCAAAATAAATCTGACACTTTTCCTATTCGCAGCTGAGGATTAATTTTATTAAATAATTTCACAGTTTTCTGGTTCACTGAGTGCATATTTTCTGATAACTCCCCAAGAAGGAAAGTATTTTGTATCCAGCAACTTTCACTGAGCATTGCTTCATTCAAGCAGCACTTGACCTGCAATACACTTACTCTGTTAGAATTCATTTTTTCACCCTGTTTGGTTTGATCTTTTCTGCTTTTGCTTGACCCAGTAAACTGTTCAGCTCACATTCACCACCCTGCACAGAATGTAATTGTTGAGTGTCACAAATTAATACCTGTAAGTGACCACCCCCTCCAAATACATAAAAGAGGGGAAGTCATTATTAGAAAGGTTAATCTTCTCAACTGCTGCTATCAGTTTGATTAGATAAACTCAGGACCTCTTTTTGTTTCTTTATGCAAAATGTCAGCTTCTGTAGACTGCTGCCCTCTCTGCCCCACACTAAACATGCTACAATTGCATTATCATAAAGCATTGTGTAAAATGAAGCGAGATTAACTTTCAATTATTTGGGTCAAAATTTATTCCAAATTGAAACCCATTCCCCTGCAGTGAGTCAGGTCAAAGAATAAAAGCTCTCAACAGCAGGATTTAAGACCCTGCCCTAACCCATGGTGGCTTCACAATTAGTGGCCAGCACCCATGGCATGCACCTTAATGCATGCATAACCTCCTAGCCTGGGATAATTTCATGTATCCCTCCCATTTTCAACAGAAAGCAGCTCCATGCCAATGGCAGGAACTGGAAGATGTCTGATTTTCCCAGTCACTACACACTAAATAGAATTGCTAATGCAGTAGTAGCTGTTGCATTAATGAACCCAATCAAGCGACTGCAGAAGCCTCTTCCCTCTCTTCCCTGCTAACCTCCCTGCAATGAGTCACATTCCTCCTGGAGTGATCTACAGTTGGATTTTCTGCTAATAGACTCAGGATTTCAAGAGCTGTTATTTACTGGATGGTCACTGGAGATTTAGAAGTGAAGTAACCTTGGCTCTGGTTCAGTATGTGCAGCACATGGGTAGATTTACATCCAACAGAACAATATCTGTACCAACCACTGAGAAGGATTTCCAATCCAGAACAGCAAACTTGACATCAAAATATGTGTAGGTGTGGCACAGAGCAAACATACCCCATCCCAGTCATTTAACTGGTGTGGGAAACCAGTGGTGAGAGTCCTCACCAAGCTCTCCTCCAGAGAGAAAGGGGTGACAAGGAGCAGCAATCCTGCAGCAGGGAAAAGCCTGGGCACACACAGCCCTGTGGTCTGAATTTAGTGTGGTCCTGGAAGAAGGGCAGACTTCAGCAATTCCATGTGGATTACTGGTGGGCAGCAGCCTGCATTAGAGTGCTTTGCTTCTGAGGAAGGGCAGCAGCACATCTCTGAGCTGGCACACACACAGAACTCCAAATTCCTGCAGAAGGGGCTCTTCTCCAGGCACACAGAGGTCAGGCACAGGACAGAGCAAAAACAGCTGTAGCTCTCACCAGCCTTCTCAACCTTCACAGGTGTGTTCCCCAGTTAGTCACAAGTCCATGATAAACACAATTTTAAAGGAGCTCAGTATTTGTGTAAAGAGCTTGGTTCTGCCAGTGTGCTGCATCACCCTCCTGCCCTCCAACTGGTTCACAAAAAGCCCCGAGAAACACTTATTGAACTGAAGAATTAATAAGAGTGCTGGCATTTTTAAATGTCAGTCAGATTTTACACAAGCTCGCTGCCTGTGGAAAAACGTGGGACAGTCACAATCCATAATTGTCCAGCAGGAGTGACTGTAATGAAAATGTTGAGGATTCATTTAGAGGATGCTCTGGAATGGACATGTTGTGCACTGCTGTCTGGGGATAGCTGCTCCCAGAGCTCCTCTCCAGCCTCAGCAGGGATGGCAGCTGGGACAGATGATGAGATTAAATGCTCTCCTTCCCCCAGGGCAGGCAGCAGCATCCCCCCCTCCCTGGGGAGACTCAGCAATGACAGGGCAGGCATCTCCAGGGCTAAGGAAACAAGGAGGTCAGTGACTGCTCCTGACAAATCTCTGCCTTGGAGGCAGCACTACAGGGATGCACTGCTGGCCCTTGTTCCAGGGCTGGGCAGGGCAGGTGCTGAGGGGTTGCAAGGGCTCCTGAACCAAATGTGCTTTATTATGGGAATAGTAAAGACAAAAAGAGAGAGAAAGATTTGTCTGGTCTCTAAGTTTCAACTTGAAATTTGTGTACAAAATTCCAGATATGATGGAAGGGGGTCAGATGCTCAGCTCCTCTAAACTGCAAACCAATTCGTGTCTCTAAAACACCAAAACTTTTAGAAAATTTCAGTTATATTTTAAAAAATCAGATAATTGCAGATGCTTACTATTAGTTTTCTCAGAGAATTCTTCTTACACTCATGCCATCAGCAAAGTTCTCAAAGCAGCCTGTCAGCTTATGCCTCACTCCTGCAGGGAGACACCTCGCCAAGACAATCTAACCTTTTAATTCCTCCTGCTTTCATTTCCCAAAAAAACCCAGCAAGGACAAAACCCAGACAAACAGCAAGAAACAGCAAGCACTGTCCATGTTCATGGAAATAGGGACACAGATTAATGAATCAAAAACCAT
The DNA here is from genome assembly GCA_013400775.1 of Chaetops frenatus. NCBI lineage: Eukaryota > Metazoa > Chordata > Aves > Passeriformes > Picathartidae > Chaetops > Chaetops frenatus. The sequence goes on from VZTR01017519.1 coordinate 1,119,812, forward strand.
CTCAAACACAGCCAGGACATTGAAAAGCAAATGTGTATTCCAAGGTAGCTCAGAGTCGGCAGCCAATCCTGCAGCCACGGGGGTCCCCACCTGAGGAGGGATCTGCTGATCTTGATTGCTCGTGTGACCTTTCCTGCCTGTGCTCCAGAGCCACATGGAGAGCAGAACAAGCTGCTTGTGCACGGCATGAGGGCTGCAGGGTTAACCCCCGAGGCAATCAACACATTTCATCCTTGCCATGGCTGCCGTGGAGCACATCACACGCTACTGCTGGTGATCAGCAAAGCCTCTCCACTCCCTCATTTACATACGCACTAATTAATGGTCCTTATTAATTTTTGTCCCGATAAATGGGCAAGATCTTGTAATACATGAGAATTTGAATTTTTCACGCTCGTTTTAGGTTTCAGTCCTACCCAAATGGGCAGTGATGCAGTTTGACTGCAGGAATGGGAGACACCACAGCCTCCGTCTCCAAGGCAAGGGAAGGAAACCAAATGGCTTCCCTTGGAGACCCAGAGAAATTTTAGCCAAATTTGTGTTTATCAATTAAGTAAACACAAATACTCAATAGAAAATAGAAATTTCAGCAGTGGTTTCTGCAGTCATCTGGGAATGTAAAGCCACTCACCCTTACTCCACAGACTTGCATCATAGGGTTTAGCAAATCACTGTTTAACACAAACTAGTCCTTTAATTGTAACCTTTAGGACAACTAGATTTCTATAGAGCTGGAACTAGATTAAATCTGCACTGAGAATAGCTTTGCTTAGTTTAGTCATGGTAAATCTGCAGCACTTTGTATCCAGCAAGATTTTACACCATAAAATCTGTGGCTTTGTATGGTGAAAACAGTTGTCATCTCCATTGGCAGGCAGCATAAAAACTGTCTGTGTCTCAGTTAATAAAAGTAATATTTGTTTGCTGGGCACATCTATAGGAAGAGGCTATGCAGGGTTTCTGTAAGAGCAGTGACATTAGAGTTTGTGTTTTCCTATGCATTCTCATTGGAGATTTTTCAATATTCTCAGCAGCATCTCCCCATTTGACAGCCAGCTACAGCATCTAGAGGAAAAGAGAAAACACAAAAAGCCCCAAAAGAGACTGGCCAGACACAAGGCCTGGCAAGAATATTTAATAGAAATACAAAACATTTCTGGGTTTGAATTTAGGAATACACTTGTCCCCATTTATAGCCTGAGACCTCAGCAATGATTGCTAATAGACTTCTGTGAAGAGTAAAAAATTATGTTGATTAGTTTCCAGCAGGGTCATTTGCCTTTGCAAAAGAGCCTGAAGTAAAATGAGTGTGAGAGCTTGTCTGTGCTGTGTGAAGAGAAGAATTCAAATTCCACAGCTCACTGGGGAACCAGATACAAACCCAGTACCTGTGACCAGGGCTCCCAGCTGAGAATGTGTGCACTGGGCAGCCTGATTCCTCTGTGCAGCTCTTACCTATGTTTATTGTCCATTTTAAACCTGGGAGGGGTTTTTAATGATGTTCACTTCATTTTAAATGGGGGCAGCAAAAGTGCTGGTCAAATGGTCAAATGCTTAATGCAAAACCACTTCTTGCCAACAGTGAAATGCTAAATGTAAATAAACCTACTGTTCAGGCAACCCTGCCTGAAAGAGACAAATTGATATAATTCTTTTTAAGATACAGGGGAAATTGATAAAAGAGAACCCTGTTATTTATTTATATATATATATATATAAATTAGCAGAAATGCTTTATCCACTGTGTATAAGTTATGTAAAAGGCTTTTTACTTTGCTTTACTGTCCATCTTTAAAAGAAAAGCTTCTTAGAAAGATCCATTCACCATTGACCACAGAAAATCCAAAGTACCAAAGGTCCAAGAACTGCCCCAAGTGGAAACTATGTGAAGAATTAAATCTGCAGTGGAAACACTGCCAGCAGCTGGAACTACCAATGTCCAGCCTTAGCTGTGTGACAGACACAGGGAGGAACCTTTGCCATAATGAACAGCAGAGGGGTGATGTCCATTCCTGTCCTAGAGCTCTCATCCTCTGAGGGATGGTAATTCAACCCATCTCTGTTAAAATGTTTTATTTTTCAGCCTGTCCACATCACAGTGCTGGATCATCTGAGGGGCCACACACACACATCAGCAAAGCCAGCACAGCATCACTTCCCATCCCAGAGCTTTTGCTTCCTGGGCAATCTTCCCATGATGTGGGTGCTGTTGTCCTTGTCACCCTGTTCAAGGGAACATTAGTTTGACATGAAAGAGAAGTGACATTTCTGAGCATCAGGGAAAACCAAGTGGTCTTTGTCCAGCAGCTGTTACAGCTGGAGGATTCCCCTTTCCTGTCTCTCCTTTGTCCTTTAGCAATGTGAAAGTGGGTGGGAAATCCACACAGATCATCTGCTCTAGTTCTCTTCTCTTTTCTCTCCTCTCTTCCCTGTTACTTTAATGGTCTTTTACTTTCAGCTGCCCTGCACCAAGAGCACAGAGTGCAGCAAGGAATAAAACATGGAGGACATTCCTGTCCATGAATAACTGAGACAGCCCCATGGAGGCTGAGACACAGCTGAGAATGGAAGGAACAAATCTCTCAGCTCTGGCATAAGAAGAAATAACTCTCTCTTTCCCCTTTGTAACCTGTGTAGGGTTATCTTAGTCTTGTACATTTAATTTTGGACACAACCAAGTACCTTTTTGTACAAAAAGAATTGTTGCCTTCCCACATGCACACAAAAAGAAGCTAAATATTGGTCTGCTTTCCATCCTCCTGGTCCTGCCTAACAAGGGAGTCTGATAATAAAAGTAATGCAGGCCTTTTCCTTCATGCCTGCCTACACACCAGTCACTTCCATGCCCTGGAAAAAGACATTTGCTACCTGCTGTGCTGGTCTGTCTCCTTCCACAGGGCAACTGCCTTGGAGACAGGGGATGCCTCTGGTTTTGCACTCACCTTGCCCTTCACCGCAATGGTTTATGATTTTGGGTGTGTTTCTGAGTTATCCCTGCACAGGACACACATGTGCATATGAACATAAAAGCATGAACACAGAGATATTTGTGTGCTGGTGTTGAAGTGAATTGTCCTTAACGTTTCAGGATAAATGTGTACTTTGAGTCTGGTTCTCAGAAGTAACCTGTGTTTAAACACACATTTACACCCACAAACACAACAGAAGGGTGTTCATGTTTACAGCCACTTCACCACCTCAGACACTAATGTTGTGTCAGGGAATTGGGTCCAGCCAATAGCCCACCCTAGGGAAAATCAAAAAAATATCAGCATTACATGGAAAGTCAGCTAAAAGGAAAGGGTGTGAATATGCAGCACATGTTCAATCTAAACTGCACAGCTGAAGACAAGAACTGTTAGAAATCATTGAGGAAAGCTTACAACTGAGTTATTTTCAGAGCCATTTAAAGCTTAATATTTGCCATTTCTAAAGAACAAATGAAAAAAAAATTATCTTCTCTGGTCAGGGCTATGTAGGGATGCAGAGATGAAAATGACAAGAGAGAATGTGGAGACAGAAAGCTGAGAAACCTGTGAGAGGAGGAAGGAGAACAAGGGCTCCTTGTGCTGTCTGGAGCTGGTGATTATGGTTGTGGATATGTTTGTACAGCAAACAAGAAGCCAACTGAAGCTCCTTTAGAGAAACCAGGCTGATTTTGCACCTGACTGCCTGAACCTGAGCAGCCAGGCTGTAATTTTGAACTGAAATGTGACTGGCCTTCCTTTTGGACACCAGCAGCTCTGGGCAAGAAAAACAGCCAGTGTGTCAGGAGGTCCAACCCATCCAGCTCACAGAGTTAAACAGATGTGCCACTTCCACAGCCTGTGCTGGAGTCCTGCCACTGAACCATCTGTGGTGAGGTTTGGAGTTATTTATTTGCAGATGGATGTTTAAGGGGAAGGCCCCTCTCCACTGTGGGGACTGGCACCAGTTGTTGGGCAGTCCCAGCCTGCAGCAGAGCTGGCTCTAATAAGCAGTGGCCAAATAACCTCTTCAGCAACACCCACAGTGGCACAAAGAACTGACACCAGGACACTGCACTCAAACCCCTGCTCCTCTTGACCCTTTTCACGGCCTCATTCTAGTCTAAATTTTGGCTATTTTCAATAATTGCTGAGATTATTAAAATCAAGGCTTGACATAAGAGGTGGCCTTTACAAATGTTGGTCTTTGCTCTTCTGGTTCAGTTTTCCTATCTGTGAAGTGGGAATAGCAGCTATTTCACAGAGGGATGATGCACCCAGTGCATGAGGATAAACACTGCAGTTACCTCTTGTACGAGGCCACTCTGGGGGTGAAAAATGTCTGAGTGTAAACACCACTTTCTGAAAACATTCATTAGCAGTATTTAGGCTGAGGGAATCTCCATGGCCATATGGGCTCCAGTAGCCTTATTAATCTGCTTCATTAGTGCCAGGCAGAAAGTTGCATTTATTTGACTAATACTCTCCTCTGTAAGCAGCAGGGACTCCCCCTTTGCACTTTGTGTTTCTGTTTGCAGGGTTCTCTTTCTCACTCCCCACCTGCCTGCACCGTCCTCACCACACTGCCTGTGCACTGACACCTCCCTTCTTCCACCTCTCCTTTTCCAATGAAAATTGCCACTTCTTTTTCCCCTGCAGCAAGGCTTAGTGTTAAAATCCTCTGGAACTTTTTGCAGTGCTGTTGCCCCTGTATCCTAATCAGCAAAGTCTTCATTTCCCAGCCCAGAAGAACCATCAAGGGGCAGCTTACAGAATCCCTTTGCTGCCAGGGTTAGGAATCCTCAGGACTCCCTCAGTTCCCCTCTGAGCTTGATTTATCCTATCAGGATTCAAATCTGGCCAAATCTTCCCAGTCCTGGCCAGTATCACAGCCTGGCCTCCCCAGGTCAATGCCATGGATTTTCTGCATCCAGGTGTTCCTTTCTATTCCCCTGTGATAACACTGGTTGCTACAATGATAAGATTGGATTTCTCAACTCATGGGTGAAGCACTGGAAAGAAATGACAATTTTAACAACTTCCTGCTCACTGATGTTGAAGTGATGATTTCATTTTACCATCATTCAGGCTTCTCTAAGATCTTGGCATTTACTAAGGTGAAAAAAACCACTTTAATCATTTCTAATGAGATGATAAATACATATATACACCGGTGATTGCTGAAATGCTGCCTAATTTAATCTTTTTCTTATAGGAACAATTCCACATTCCTCATAGAAACTTTGCCTGATTCTGGATCAGTAGCAAATGTTTGATTTTCTGTACTTTTGCTGGCTGCATTCAACCAGCATTTAGTATTAAAACATTTGAAACACAACTCAAGCAGTCATTTCTGGCCTTGAGTTTCATAACTGTTGAGTTCTGATTATAAGATCTGAATTTTCACAAGTCCTCTGCCTTCACAATGATGACCTTAGGCTCATCTCCAGCACAACTTCACATAAAGAAGACCTGTCCCTGATTTCTACAGCACAGAAAAACTGGCAGGGTGCAAGTTTCTTCTGCTTTGGGCTTCTTTGCAGAAGAAACGCAGGGTGCTGAGCACTGCCCTGGTGGCTTTTCTGAGTGTAGCAGCTAAAGCCACCATGGGTTACTCATTCTGAACCTTCTGCATTCCCAGGATCCTCAGAATAACACCATGCATGAAGCTGTTTGCACATCTATGTTTCATTAATAGATCAGGGATTTAATAAGGGAAGACAGTCCAGCAACCAAGCTGTGGATTTGGGATTCTTCAGTTCCTGGTTTCCCCCCAGTCAAAGTTTCTATCAGGAAATGTGGGATTCCCATGGCCTAACTCTGGGTGTCTAAAAGGTAAAGTTGCCACAGACTCTGAAAGAAAATTCCTCTGCCACTGATTGACCCCCTGGAGAAACCAGTTCTTCCTCATAGCTCTGAAGGGTACCTACAGCTGACTCCTAGAAGCTTAAATTCAGTGGGATGAATCCCACCTTTGGGGTCCTGTCTCCCATAAAACAGGAATTTTATCCTTCTACCAGCACCCTGCCAAGGACCTGGAGCTGAATGAAAAAGGTGGGTTTAGACATTTCTTTGCTGCAGACTTTCACTTCACCCAGGCTCTCCTCTACAAATGAAATTAATTTTCAGAACTAGACCTGGAGAAAGGACCATGCACTGTAAGCATTAATGCAAATATTCCTTTTCTGCTGGAGGAAAAACCTTTGCTGACAAGAAAGGCTCTTTTTTCCCTGGGTGAGTGTAGTCCTGTCTCTGTCTGTGGAGACTGACATGGAGATTATTGCTTGAGATCCTGCTCTTTGTGCTGTGCACATCTGGGACAGGGATTAAAGCCACTGAGCTCATCTGACATATAAGAGACCACTAACACCTTGGAAAAGGGTAACAGACACCATCTGATGCTTTCAAGCCTGAAGGGTGAAAGTGAAGCTAGCCAGCTTAGGGTTATTTAATAAACATGATCATTTAACAGACAGATTTGTGATTTCAGTAGGGCTGAACAGACACATAGAAGTTTCCTGTGTACAAAATGAAGCCTTTAAAAAGCTGTGGTTTTACACCAGAAATGTTAAAATTGTAACAGATCCACCTTAATACACGTTTTCCCTTGGTGCACCTTGAAAATAGGTTTTGCTTTTAATATATTATTGTGAGACTTTGAAGGTGACTTCCAGAGTAGTTGTCCTAGATCATTTCTTCTACTTCCCTGATTTCTGAGAACTGAACCAGATGCCATTTTAAGGACTGTTAAACAGTAGCTGTAAACAGCAACTGACCACACAAAAGAGCCCAGACTCTGGAAATGCTAAAAGCAGACAAAGCACAGGCCCTAAAAAATGTTAATGACCCAAAAACAGACCAGGAAACCCACTGACACCTGACTTCAAGAGCAGTCATCCCCATCCTCTTCTGGGATGAGAATTCCCATCTCCAGCCTTCTCAACAGACAACTTTATGTGAAAATGGCTGCTTAGGGATGTACAGTATTTGTAAGTAATCCTAAGTATTTCTTTGTGTAGAATCCCAGCAACTGACAACCTCAACTGGTGTGTAAAAGCTAATGGACCTCAGTAGGCACCCAGCTGAAATAACAACCATCCCTTGAATAGCAAAAAGCAGGAACACAGAGCACCTCTAACAAGTGATTTACCTTGAAAATTGGGATCCATGTAATTAGCAAGTTTTTCTCCCCCACACCCCCCCCTCCATCTCTAAACACATTGGGCCTAATTCTGCTCTCACTTACTGACCCTGTCAGGCTCAGTGGATTTATTCAGGTGGAGGCATGGGGAGAATCATACTTGCTGTGCTTAGCTTTAATTTTAAAATAAATGAATTTTCCAGAACAGTGACAGTATTGACCTTACATATTATCCAAATAGAAATTTTAATGAAACAAGTATAACACTGAGTATAGCCATAATAGATATGCAAATATTGGTCTTTTCTTAAAGGTCTCCCTATCTGGTCACATGGATTTTTCTTGCCTATGTGGGGGTGAAGGCAGGGAGCATTTATTAGAAGCAGAGAAGGGAAGGGTTGCTGCACAGCCATGGAGAATCAGGCCATCAATTAGATTTTCATTCTCATTTCATGAGAATTCTCCTTTGAACAATGATCACAGGAGAGCTGTAAAATTTGCTCCCTTCTTAATTTCTTCTGGTTATGTGACAGCATCCACCTTTGCTTTGCAGGCAAAAATCCTATGCACTTTATATTTTAATTGTGCTCAGCTAAACAAGGTAGAGGTGCAGGGAATAATCCACATGGATGGTGGCTCATCCAATGTGGAAAAGCCAATTAAAAAAAATTAACAAAAGAAACCCATCTCAGTGTCTTCCAAGGTTCCCAGCCCCAGCAGCCCCAAGCTGCATTTTGCTTACTTTAAAGCACAAAGACACTGGAAAGTGAACAGAAGGAGGGAACTTGGCCTGGATTCATGCATAAGAGTACAAAGGTTGGAAAATAGAAGGTTTGAAAAGCAATCAGAGTCACCAGCTGAGAGAAGTTTAAAATAACAGCATAAAATCAGGAGCTTCAAAATAAAAGTCGAATAACAAAGGTCTGCTGAAAATAGCTAAAAAATACATGATCTGAAATCCGATTTTCTGTGATTTCTGACACTAACTGAAATCAAATTACCTACCTACTACATCTGCCTAATATTTCATTGGACCATACTGGCACAAGCCAGATGGTTAAAGGTATTTAGGTACCTAAAGGAACAGAGAGGTGCCTGCAGGTATTTGTCTCTCTTGCCAGACACCAGTCCCCACTCAGACCATTTCCATGCACTGTTCTGACACCATAGGGAGCCGCTGCATCACTCAGCACCTCTTAAAATCTTTTTTTAAAAAACCTTTTTTAAAAAAAACAAACGGAAGGGCGTTTGTCAATGAGATTCCCCAAAAGCTGCCTTCCCCAACTTTCACTTTCCACAAAAAAACCCCAGCCAAGCAAAAAAAAAACCAACATAAAAAACAAGAAAAAAACCCCACCTGTGGAGGATAAAATGCTCCTGAAAGCTTGCCTTTTAACTCCCTAAGTTCTCTTGAAAACCATCTTCTCTCAGTCATGCAAGAGGGGCTTAAAATCTTTCTCTTCAAAAGATGGGTGCTACATTGTACCAAAAAATGGGTGTATTAAAATTTCTATTTCTACACGTTCGTATGTAGCAGGTGCAGGGAGTGAGTCAGAGCAGTGACATTCTCTGGTATTCACAAATTACAATTGTCATTTGCAAATGATCCTCAGGGTGCAGATCTGACTTCCTCACAGCCTGAGCTCTTAAAACCTTCTTAGAGCTTGACTGAAATGCAGCAAAATACAAATAAATCAGGGTAAGCCCTGTGCCTGGTTGGGTCCTGGGAGCCCTGTCTCCTCCATTCCTTTCCCAGTTTCCAGCCTGTGCTGCTCCTTAGGATCAGGAGGATCAGAAGGGGGGTGGCCCTGGCAGTGCCACTCAGGCAGCAGAGCTGAAATCCTCCCCAGGAGAGGAGATGCCTTTGTCTGTCTTCTCCTGGGTTTTATTCACTCCCTCTCTGCCCTCCCTCCCCTGTGGCCTGTTTAGCTCAGGGCACAGGTTTCCTCAGGGATGCTCCAGCCTAGACACCAACCCATGAATTCCAGCTCCTACCCAAATTTTCTCTCCCAAATCCATGCCATACAAAACCAGTTAGTAATAACTACAGCACACTGCATTTCCCACAAATTCACTTGCAATTGCTCGTGCTCCCTCCATGCACCAAACTCCTCTTGCTGTTGCTTTCCTGGTGAACACACTGATCTCTGATGACTCTTTTGGTGATGTTGCTCCTTCCTCCTCTTTGGACATCCCTCAGGGCCTGGGCTGGGCTCTTTTCCTTTATCTCCTGGCTCTCTCATGCTGTTCCAAATCCCCTCTGTGCTGACTCACAAATCTGCCTTCCCCAGCCTACCCCACACATCAATCTCTCTGCACATCCTCCAACATAACCCCCCTGCCAGCTCAAGGGCAACCTGGACAAAACCAAGCACTTTATTTCTTATATCCTCCACCCTCCCCCTTCCTGCTTTTCTCCATTAGTTTCTTAATTTCTCCTCCCTCCCTTTCTCCCAGGCCAGCACTGTCAGCAGTACCTTTTATTCTTCTTCCACCTCCTTCTCACATACAAGCTGAAAAGATTTAGTGAACTCTCTTGCCCATAATATTTGACCCTTTATTTCAGTCCAACCAACCCAGCTGGGGCAATCCTGGCAGCTCTGCCTCCTGTGATACAGAGCACATCTCTGTCCTTCACAGATTCCAAATGACAATCTGCCTTGGTCTGTCCAAAACAGGAAACCCACATGAAAAGAAGTTCTGTTTTATTTTTGAAGTGGTGGGTTGGATGGAGCTATTTGCTATCTCCAGAAACACTTTCCTGAGGTATGAGAGCCCATGTTGTTTGACAGCAAATGCAATGCTGGGAGGTGAGATTTATTGGAAGAATTGCTCTTCATTCCTGCAAAATAAATGTGATGATGCACTGACATTTTCCAGCTGTAGAGCTGGTCAGTGTAATTCCATGTATATTTGAATTTGTGTGTAAAAAGTATTATTTGGTCATGGCATTCTTGAATGGGAGAGGGGAAAGGAAATATTTAGGGTGCACCTGAGTCAAAAGCAGGGCTCCAGAACCACTCCTGGAAATGTCAGCATCAACAAGGACCACACTAGGCAGCCCCTCCAAGGGCAGATAGCAGCATGAGGCAAGGTATGCAGAGTGACATTTATTCCTTGGAGCAGGAAGAGACTGGGTCTCAAAAATGTAAGATATAAGGCAGATGCCACAGCTCCTCCTGTTTGGTCAATCAAATCTTTCCTTTCTTTGGCTGCTTTTACAAGATGCTAAAGAGAAAACATTTCATTGCAAGGTCGGAGAGAACGTTTTGTATTGGATTAATTGACTTGTTTTCATTTCAGGGTGGAAAACATAAGATATGCTTTGGTTTGAGCTACACCAAGTCTGTTTCTTCCAGATTTTGGTTAGGAAATTGAACAGCAAATCCTCAACCATTAGGTGAAAGCTGATGTGTTTTGCTCCTGTTCCTCACTAACAACAGTTTCAGTTGGGCCTTTTCATCTCAGTGGTATAAAAGACTTTTTTTTCTCAGTTCTATCTAGATCCTTTCCAAGTGTGTCTCATTTTTCAGTCTTTCTCTGAAAAATGAAAAAAGGATGCTCTGTAGAAAACTATTCTATAACCTCTGAGTCCCTTCCCAGCACAGTCATTTCACTGGATTCTCTGTGCTCTTTGTATTTCCCAGTAGGAGATGGCCTGAAGTTTCATCTTCTCCTCAAGTGCCCTATGAATTCCTTCTCCTTATTCAGGGCATTGAGCTGAGTCCTGTGCAAATTACCCTGATCTGCATCCTAGAAAAGAGCCTGCTTGGTCCTTAATGGTTCCTCAATAATTTTCCAAAATAAAGCAAGAGGGGGAAAATTTCTTCCATTTGCTCAGGAGGGAAAACCCATCACAGTCACAGTTCTGCACACCCCTATAAGGCTGCAGGAATTCCAGGCCTAGGAGGTTTCCTGGTGTTTTTAATGGCTTTTAAAAGACAATTTCCCCATATCCAGGGGAAATCCTGTGAACATTCCCATCGATGGCACTGGGGCTGATGGGAATCCACTGCAGTGGAAGGCAGGGTGTGTAAAAATCAGCTGTTACCACCAGGATTTAGCCCTCTTGGACTCTTGAGAAAAGCTTCCAGCCTCTCCAGAAGCATCAGCAAAGGAAGAAGCTGCTATTCCCACATATGAGGAAGAATTCCTTGTGGCCAGGGCAGGAGCAGGGCTGGCAGCAGGGAAGCAAACCAGGCTGGGTGTTCCCCAGCCACAGCCACACTCATCCCCAGATCCTGCACGGGTCACAGAGCAGAAATGAAGATGTTTTGCACAGACAGGTGCAGGCACTGCTGTGATTAATCAAACCATAATTAGGGACCTGTCGGCAGGCACTAAATATATGTTCTAGAGCTTCAACCCTCTCAGAAATCTGGGGATGGAAAACTTGCCAGGCAGGAAATTTATAAAAACAGCGAGTCTTTGGATGATGAATGCATACAGGAAAGGAAACTTTCACCAGACTACAATAATGACAAGTCTCTCTATTGCTTCCCATCTATAATATTTTTTCTCACTATTTCTCTGAGTTTATTCAAGTATTTTAGTATCAATTGATGGCATGGTTTAACAGAGAAATCCTACTCTCTCTTCAGTAAAACAGGCTCAGTTTCAGCACCTACAGAGGAGTAGTGGTTTTACTATTTTCCTCTGAACCACCTGTGAGTCTGTGGAACACCAGATACATTCCAAGAACTAAACAGGTCTCCTCCTCCACTGCCCTCACCTGGCATTGCTGTTTGCACCCAGGTAAAGGTAAAATACCTCAGTTTCACAGTAGGCAGAGGGTAAAAGTTCAGTGGCATTTTATAATCTACACGTGAATTAGTGCAAAGTCAAGGTCTGAGATATTGTACTTATTTCTATGCAAATGTAATATGGGACCTCCCTTCACAGAGCACTGCATCACCCTGGGGCTGAACTGCTCAGAACCCCACTGAGGAAACTCATGGGGTTTGGGGGAAGAAAGGCAAGTAAATCTTGCTCAGACTTCAGAAGAACCATAAGATAGGACCAGGGGAAGCCCCCAAAATAAAACAAGGTGATCTGAGGAGTCTTAGCCAGATAATGCTGCCCTGTTCAAGATAGAGCAGCTGCAGGGCTGATGTCACTGGTTTACAGCCAACCCTCTCACATATTTTAAGTTTTCCCATGGATATTCTCCTTTCTCTGATCAATAAAACACATTTCTGTCTCCATATGAACCAGCTCCTTTACATTATAAGACAATTCCTGTGGGTTGCTCTGAGGCACAGACACATCTCAGTCCCAGCAGCTCATGGGTGAACTGTCAATAGCACAAAGGTGCAAGATTAGGAAAGTCAGAGCTTAACAAAGTGTCCAACCATTCAGCTTCTCAGGGCTTTGCAGCAGGTGCTGAATTTACAGCATTTTATTTTCTGGATGTTGGTTAAAATATTTTGAGGAAGACAGAGTGTTGGGTGTCTGATTGAGCTCAGCTTTAGTAAATGCAAGGGGAAGTCATCTAATGTCTGTTTAATTGTAGCTGTCTTTGGTGAGTAATATTGATGATTAATCAATTGACCAAAGGGGACAAGCTGAGAGGGGGAATTGGGCAGAATCAATGTGCAGGAGAGGATGGGAAGTTATATGGGCTCTGAATCAATGGTGTTGCTGCTTGCTCAGTTGGGCTGGAGGTTGGGATGTGCCCCCTGCACGAGCTCACGAGCAGTGCAAAGGGGTTGCTTCACAACAAAGACATTTCACTGCTTTTTATTCATATTGATTTCCCAGTGAAATGTGTCTTGGCATTAGGGATTCCCACTGAGCAAGGAAGGAAGATCAGCTTCTTTCCTCAGAGGGTCAAGAAATCCTGAGTGATGAATTTTGTCTTCTCAGAAAAAGAGACAGGAGCAGAGGTTTGCTGTACGTTGCCTACTAGAAAGGAAGAACTGAGAGTGTGTCATTGAAAGGGAGGAAAATGTAAAAGTATCTGAAACTGAAAAGCTGTGATTAGGAGGGGCAATGTGTAAAAAAATTTTTTAGGAAAAGACAGATTGATGAGGTCAGTGCTGTCAAAAGGATTATTATCTGAGGCAGGGAAATTTGATTTTGTATTTATTCAGGGTTTTACTTCAGACACCAGAACATCACAGGCATAAGAGCTTCCTTCTCAGCCTGCTCCCAGCTAAGCAGGAAACGCTGAGCAGAGCTGGAAGAAGTGCTGGCCTCTGCTGGAAGGAATTCCTGTGGCTCAGCTGGGTCACAGTCCCTGAGTCAATGTTTGGAATCCTGTACCTGCTGCCAAAGCAGGAGGGAAGGGTTCTCCCCTGGGTTCACTGCAATTCTGGAATACTGGGCATTACCTCTAAAGCATTACATAGCTGTGGATTTGTTTCAAGACTTTCCTCTTTCCTTACTGATGGAGAAATTGGATTAAATACAGAATTAATGGCAAAACTAAGACTAGCCCAGGCATCCAAACTCCTATAAAGTATCCAAAGAGTCAATCCCTGCAGCACCAGATTGGAAAGAGCCTCAGTAATTCTGATAAATCATTCAGATAACGTTAAAAATGAAGACACTGCTAACATTGAACTCTCCCTTGCTGCTTTCCTGTACTTGCTGTAAGTCTTGGCTGGTTGAAAGGAGAAAATGTGTTACACTGCAGGTAAAACAGGCCTGTGAGTAACTGTGCTTCCCTGAGGAGCTCATGAGAATAAACAGAATGGGTTTGGGACTTTTCCCAGATTCTCTGCCAGGTGATATTCAACCTCTGGATGATCCTGAGGTCTCACATGTAGCTTCAATCTTGCAGAGTTTTGTGTTCACATTTTGTGGAGTATTTCCCAATATGAGAGTGTGGTAAGAGATCCTAAACTTCTCCCTTTCAGCAGCTCCTGAATGTCATTCCACAGCCACCTATCCTACACACCAGAACAAATGAATATGGATATTTCTCTCCCTTTTTTTGTTTCCCATCTGCATGAAACATATGCCATGTACAGTGATTCCAAGAGATCAGAACAGGGTCTATAGTCCACATGCTGAAATTCATAATAAAATATGCATGACAAAACCTTGCAGAGGAAATCACATTTCAACCCAGGAAAAGAGCCCTCCTTTTTAATGAGGGTTTAATTAATGTCAGATGGGCTCAGTTGGTAACATTCTTGCCTCTGGTGTAGAAGGTCATGGTTTTGAGCCCTACATTAGGCCCTGGGCTCATAACCAATGCTGACACTGCAATGTACTTCTGCTGCACTGTTAGAGGTTCTGACCTTCAAATGAGGTGTTTAAACTGAGATTCCTCCTGCTACTCTCTGGTGGTTCTTCCAGCTGGAAGCTAAAGATGTCCTGGCACTTTTTAAGCAGCCCAGGGAATAGCCCTTGCATCCCAACTCACCCTTGCTGAATAAAGTAGGTTATTATATACAAAGCTGCAACTCTCAGCCATTACTGACAGTTGACAGCCCCCACTAATGAGCCTGTTGTGTTTATTTATGTGCTGACTCCACTCAGCACCCAGGGAAAGCTCACTGCTTTGTCACAAAACTGTGAAGGACTTTTGCTCAGTGCTCGAAGAGGAGAAATATAGGGAAGACATTAAAATAACATTAAAAGGGCTGATTTCCAAAATGAGAATGCCCTGTGTATTTTCCAAGAAAAATGGTACCACTTAGAAAAGGTGAATATTTTTGGCAAGGAGAGACAGAGGAGATAAGGAAAAAAATGTGGGGCTTAGGAAGTAGGTAACAGCTGTTTCAAGATCTCTTGCAAAGTTACATTTAAAACAAGATCGACCCTCAGCAGAAATAGGGTTAAAAACCTCAGGAAAATTATTCATGAGACAGCAGTTAGATTGGTGTCAATCTGTGTGATCCTGCTAATCAGCTGAGTCATCACAAAAGACATCCTATGAACCCATCTGGAAATTAAGATCTTTATGATCTGTCCATTCTGACCATCACACATGATTTAGAACTGAATAACAGAACTGCATTTCCAGCTCTGCCAATCCTCCCTCACCCCTGGCCTCCACCCCTCCTCCCACCACAAAAATTGTTCTGATTTCAGCTCCAGTGTGACTCTCTTACCTAATGCAAATCTATTACTGCCAAGTATTAAACCAGAAAGAGAGAAAAAGCAACAGCAAAGCCCAGAACTTCATCTTGGTGTTTCCCACACGCCCTCTGAGAATATTTTCCACATCATTTTAAAATATTAGATATCAAAGCTACTGTTATTGAAACCAAATAGAGGCTTCCCAACATGAACCAGATAATCCTACCTTTCAGGAAGACCAAACTTTTCCTATTTACTGCAGCTTGGCTTGGGAGGAAAGCACAATGGGTTACAAAATCAGCTTGTGTACACTGTGCCTCCCACAAAACAACTTGTTGGGAATAATCGAATATAGTGCAACAAGCCAAAGCTTTGATTATCTAGAATCTGGTTTATGTCTGGGTAAATAAAATACAATCAATCCACACACAGAAATTTAATTAGATTTATTTCTAAGACATCCTTCCTCCTGCCTTTTGTTCACTCTGCTGGGCTACTGCCACTTGAGCAGAGAAAAATTGAAATGATGCCATCTACCTTTATGGAATTACATCTAAGATATTTACTGAGGCTCATGTCATGGAGATGGACTTTACTTATTCTTCAGTAAATCATTCCTGGTCTTCAGGTAACAATTTTAATGTTACAAAGGCCTGAAAGTAATTTATGACTCTGAAAACCAGAGAAATTTGAAAAGAACCTATATTTTTAAAGAAGGTAAGCTATAATCCTGCACATCCCAGCTGAGCTCCCAGCCAGCCTCCCATGGGGATTCAGTCCCAAAGCCTTTGTATGGCTGTGTGATTCAGGACTCTGAGCAGTGATCATATTCTAATGCTGATAGCAGCTGTATAATTGTAGGTATAGTTGGTCTCTGTGCAGGAAAAACCTTGCTCCCACCTATATTTCCTGTGATTTTATAGACAACATGGTGTTGAACCAGCTTCTAAAAAGGCACAAGGTTCAAGCACAGAACTTTACTGCATGAACAAGGAATTTAAACGTCAAATTAGGGAAAAAGAATTAATCCTTGACTATTTAAGCTGAATGGGTGGAGTGTAAACAGCATTAGTGCTATCAGGGAAACTGAAAAGCAGCTTCCTGGAGCCACAGTGCCCCTCTGAGCAAGGCAAGAACCCAACAGCCTGGGGCAGGGTTTGGCACCTCGGGGGATGTATCTCACCCCATATTTTAGGGCAGCAAGTCCAAGTGAGTTGCCAAGGCAATTTAGTGAAGAGAGAATGAGGGGCCTCCCCAAAGCTCTGCAGAGTCTTACAATGAGTGGAGTGAATTGTTCTGTGTAGGTGCCTGTTTCCATCCACTAATTCCCAAGGGAAAAAAAGGTAGAAGAAGACCTCAATGACAAATCTGAAGACAGCCCATCCATCCTTGGTTCCAAGCTAAAGAGAAGCTCAGCCAGGGTGGATGGGGCTTGGAGCAACCTGGTTTAGTGGAAAGAGTCCCTGCCCACGGCAGGGGAGTGGATTTAGGTTATATTTAATTCCCTGTCGACCCAAACCATTCTGTGATTCCATGATGAGGCAAGAAATTTTCATTAGAAAATGTTGCCCTTTCCTTGTGGTCTTTCCTGCATAATGAATTCAATGCAGAAATGAAAATGCAATACAGGGAACTCCAGGATTGTCAGCTTTGGACACCTGTCCCTTTCAGCAGTGCCTCTCGGACTGATGGAATCACTGAGGGCTCACAGATCTACTTTCACCCTTACAATGAAGTCTCTTTTAAGCCATGGCACATCCTGCTAGACTCCAGCCAGGGTTTCCCATGGCTTTTTTATGCTTTGGACATGGTAACTACAGCAACAGGAACCCAAACAAGCCTGTTCCCTGCACGACGTGGCTTTGTTGGGTGTTTGTTGCAGCTGGAGCTCAGCTGTGATCAAACATCCAGGTGCAGCTCTGCTGAGGAGGTTTCACACACACCCAGCAGGACCCAAACCAAGCTGCAAGGTCACCTGAGGAGATCAGAGCAGTGGGAGCTGCAGGAAACACAGACAGGTTTGGGAGCAGTGCCAGCCCCACACGGCACAGCCAGGAAATCAATCGCTGTGCCACTAAATGAAGATTAGAAACAGGAGTTCCTTCCTCCATCAAAGTGTGTAACATTAATCCTTTTTAGTGTTCTTCTATTGAAATGTGCTCTGGCTTTCAATGAGAGTGGCTGCTGTGCTTGCAACCAGGGCCATGGGGAAGTGCAAAGGAGCATTTCTTTGGTGAAAATGTATAAATGGTTCAAGACTCTGCCTTGGTGGCTTTTTCTGAGGGCCACTGTCCTCACCCTGTCATGGCTCACTGGCACTGCCTCCAGCAGTGAGGAGGGCAGTGCCTTGTGCTCATCTCTTGGGAACAGATATTTATACAAGTATTGATTGAGCAGGCTGAAGGGCAGGCAGAGTGATAGCAGCAAGCTGCTTTTATAGTGTGCCTCACAAGCATGGCAGTGAAATCTTCTTTATCCTTGATCATCACCTCTGTCAGTGCATTTTAAAGCAAAGTTACAAGATTCAGCATTTGATCACTAAAGTGTGTTTAACATCCAAACACTAAAATAAAAACATTCTAAAGCATTTAGAATAAGCAAACAAACAATTAATTACTCAACAATTCACTGGTATCCTCTAAGAAACCTACAGTGCCTTTTTCTTGGCAATTCTCTTTAAAAGGAAGCTCTGCAGCTGAGCTGTTCTTCCTGGGCTGTGGGAACGTGGCTGAAGGCTGGAGAGATTCTTATCTGGAAGATGCATCCACCTCTAAATAGAACATGGGGCAAACATATCTTTCTTTGGAATTGAATGGCCATATACTCAAACAACCAGGCCTGGATTTTGGTGTCAGAAGAGAATACAAAATTTCAAAAGATTGAATCAAATACAATGTTTTAAGCTCTTTGTTAGAAATCTGAATCCTGAAGAGTAGGTAAAAATGGGCTGCAGAATAGGGCAGCTGACTGAATATGGAAATTCTTTGAATACTTCCATTCCTCCCCAAATTACAAGTAAAGAAATGCCTGTGTCTGACCCTGCTGTGGCATAAAAAACTGCCCAAACCTCAGTGCACCCAATCCCACACTTTCAGCTTGATGCCCCATGTAGACTCCACAACACAGGGCCATGAACCCACTGATTAAACACAAGCACTACCCAGCCTGAACCTAAGGCAGCAAATAATACCAAATTGCCCATGATTGACACACAGAACTCCTGTTATGGTGTGATTAGTTTCTTCTACATTCACACTTGCTAATAAAAATAACTTCCACTGATAAACAACTCTTCCCAAGTTCACTCCAGTGAGGAGAACAGGTGTAGCCCATGTCCCCATTACCTAAGTTGTCCTGGAGATGAGTTTTAATTTGCCATAAATACTTTATGCTGCATCCTTTACTACTGTGTTATTAATTTTCTAACAAAATGTGAGGCAAGTAATTGCACATGGGAAAAGAGAGCAGAGGCATATTAGCTGAGATTTTTTGACTTTTCCAATCAGCCTTCAGGGTTTTCTGGAAAGCAGGAAAGACTGCTGAGAGAAAGTGGCAACATCTCCAAGAAGTATGCAGGAAAGTTGAGAAATACCTCAAGATTTTTTAGTTTTTCTAATCCAGATAACAACAGAAAGTCAAGATATAAATTATATAAGAGAATACATCCCTTCAGCCCTGAGAATATTTTATTTCAATTTCAAATACTCTTGCTTCAATAAAAACACCAGAAGGAATTATAATTTCATGCTAGAAAACCCTAAAACAATTCATTTTTGAAAGTACATAACAGTTTTTGTTTCTCCTCAAAACTTTACCCTAAACCCAGCAATGCTCTAATGAACTGCCAACTCAAAAACTTTCAATCATACTAAGCTGTTGTCATATTGTGAAAATACAGATGCCTTTAGTGTGATTTGTTATTGTAAATAATTCCATTAAGTACCCCTAAACTCAACAATTTGAACCTCTTGCTCTATTCTTCCTCAAATAATTTAACCCTAATAATCTAAAGAATTTTAGGCAGCTCACAGAAGAACAGAACTCCTGGTGAACACACCCCTGGGCAGGAAAGTGACTTTTCCAGGAGAAAGTTCATTATTTAATATCAATTTTTCCTGGCAAAAAGAACATTAGACGTAGCTCAAAGAACATTGAAGCTGTTTAGAATGGTTTTTATCTGATTATCATGATCTAAAAGGACTTCCTGAAGATAAAATAAAGTAAAATAAAAGAACCTTCAGTGACAAGGTTTAGATAGACCTTACAAATCTCTCAAATCTCCTGCTCAGACCCCTCTCCTTCCCCTACTCTGGCAAAGCTCTGTGCAGAGCCTTCCCTCCCCTCCCCTCCCCTCAGCAGTGTCACTGAGTCCACCCTTGTCACAGTCCACAAATCTGCACATCTCAGCTCTGCTGCCTTTGGAAGCAGACAGGAAATAAAAGGATAATAAAAACAACCAGAGAAAAAAGGGACTCTAGGATCCTGCTCCAGTCCTGCTGAAATTTGTTCTGTTTGAGCTAAAGGTGCAGGTCCTGTAAGATCTTTTCAGAATAACTGACAAGAACAGAGCCCACAATTATTAACCTTTCCACTTGTTCCCATAGTTTATTGTGACAAGACAATGCAATAAGCTTGAAGGTAATCAAAAAGCAATTTTGTAGTAGTGAGCTTAAAATGACAAACCTTTCCTTTTCTAAATAAATCACCATTATTCCCACATGGTCCATACTTGACAAGTTTGTTTCCTTAGAAACAGAGTGCTTAAACAGGGTTTGTGTGGTAAATCTTTGTGGTAAAGATTATACTTTTAGTCACAGAAGTGAAAGAGGAGACAATAGGACAAAAATTGGTCCACCCATCTAAGAGTGTGATTTCAATGTTTAAGGACAGAATCCAAGGCTGTGCAGAAGCCCAGGGATGCTCCCTCCCTCTGTGCATCCTGTGGACATTCTGGAATGGGTGGATTCAGAGAGGTTTTCAGCCTCCAGTGCCTAAACTGAAGGTAACACTCCCTGATGTTTGTTCAATAGCTCACCTAATGTTGAGGTCAGCTGTCTTATAAATTATTGAGCACATTAACAGTGTTAGGACTGCAATATAAATAAAGGGTATGTGCCAGGCAGAGAAGACATCCAGGGTGTCTGGCTCAAAGACAAAAGAGGGAACAGACAGAAGAAAAGACTAATGTGCCCTGGATACATTCGAGAGCTTTATGTTTGCTTTCATCAGTAATTAAATGACTGATTGCTTTTTAATAGTGAATGTGTTTGACTGGGTACACAAAACCTGATGTCATGTACTGAGCTCAGCCCAATGCTGCAGAAAATGCTTCAGCCCACTCTGTTTGTCAATGCCTAATTCCTAACTTTTTGCCATCAAAAGTGGTGAAATCAAGTAAACACTCTATGGCCAGGCCTTAGAATAATTGAGCTTGCTCTGTAATTAAAGGAGGACAGCTTTTCTAGCCACAAGTTAAATCAGTGCAAAATAGATTGATTTTAAGTCCTGCAGCAATTTTTAGTGCATTTTCCCCATTGTCAGCTGATGGGTCTCAAATTCCCCTTGATGACCCCTAAAAGGCTCTGCACAGGCAGCATGTTGAGAACCCTAAATCAGATATTATGGTGTTTATCATCTTTACAGTCCTCCATTCAGCCATCAGCCACTGATACACAATGAGCCAACGCCCACCAAAAATCCCCTGCATATCCAAAATATAATTCCCACCTCCCTCCTCACCCAACCATTTCAGCAGCTGTCCCAAAGACCCAAGTCACAGCAGTTTGTCAAGGTGCCCAGAGAAGCTGTGGCTGCCAACAAAAAGGGGAATATTTCTATTTCTTGCATCAACACCAGCACTTGAAAGGCAGTGTTGCTAACTCTAAGTAGCAAAGATTGTTTCTGGACTGAAATTGCCTGCTTGAGTTTAAGCTGAAATTTAAAACTTAATTTCAGATAAAGCTGATGAGATTGTAATGATGATGAATTTTCTCTATTGTTTATAAGTAAATTTTCTCATCTTATGTAGATGGATGTTTATAAATGAATATTAAACTTTGATTTATACAAAAGTAAAGCAGTAGATATTCTAGCAGACACAGCTAATTTTAGATTTCAATCAAAAGCAACAGACTCCAGCACTCATTATGGCTTGAATTGATATTCATCAACACTTTGAAATGACCTGGATGAACAGAATTCCCCACTTTCCTACCCTTCCCAGCAGCTGTACAGATTACAGCCTTGAACAGGCTCCTCAGGATTATAAAATGTGCTGCCACTCTCAGAAATATCCTAAATACCACCAACCAAGAGGCAGCCAGATGGGTGGGGTTGAAGGTCACTTATTGTTACTCTTGAGGGGAGGGTTCTTCCCTTCATTAAAGTCACCTGAAGTGTAGAGATGAGAAGGATTTAGGCAATTCACTTTGTTCAATCAGGAATTTTCCCAAAATGGCCCAGAAAACAACCAAGAGTCACTACTGGAGACATCAGGAGTGTAGGAATGTTAGTCCCACCATCAAAAACTTTTTTCATCTTCCTCCTGCCTCATGAGCACCCACTCTCCCTCTTGCATCTTTCAGTATAAACAACATTCAATGAGATGCAGGATGGAAATCAAGCCAGAGTTTTGCTAGTTAAACAATTTACCTCTGGTCATGGGGAATAATGAGTCCAGTTCTGTTAACTCTGGAAATTAGGCTGCCTTTTTTTTTTTTTTTTTTTTTAATTTACTGAAACATGAAACTTGCTAAAACTAAATTACTGGCTTAATAATGCATTTGCCCAAACATTCTTGGATGAAATATCAGTTTGGAAGAGGAGCCAGATTAGATTAATCAGAAAACATGTTGTAGAATAATTTGCAAAATATTAAAATGTCAACTTCTCTCCAGTCCTCCCTCTGAAGGGAGGATTTGCTCAGCATTTCCATAGCTTTGTTTCCTTTTTCCTCTTCCCACATTATGTTCTTTACTAATTGTCTCCTGTTACAAGAGAGGAGGAAAATGATTAATTATTAAATGTTTTTGCTGAGTGTTTTATCTTTACCCTTTCTGATCAGGAATGAAACTTCTCCTCCAAGTACAATTTCCATCTTCTCAAATGATCTACAGAGATGAAATTATGTTGTTCTACACACTCACAGAGAACCTAACTAAATCCAAAATGGCTGCAGAGTTTTTAAGAAATAAAAGTTTGATCTTTTTTCTGTGACAACCCAAGATCTGGGAAGTCCTTCAGTAAGAAAGCAGCATTCTGCATTACAGGGCTGAAATTGATAGATATATTTGCAAAAAAGAATACTGCTATTTGCACAAACTGCAAGCATTGCAGTGTAGATTTATGCATTTCCTACTGTAAATTTTCATTAGCAATAATCAGATGAAAAAGCAGAGGTTGCAAGGATGATATTTCATTCTGCACTTAAGAAATCAAGTGTGCAAGGATATTTCCTAACATTTTTAAAAGATGGTTTTAATCCCATCTATGGCAGTAATAGGTACCCTCAAACTTCAAATTTAACCTGTGGTTTAGAATGCTTTTTCATTAACCTTGGTTTACTTATTTATATTATTTTATGGAACAGGTGAAACAGAATCTTGCTGCCAAGCAAAGACTCCAGGTTACCATTTCTCACTAGTTCCACAGTTGTCCTGTGTGATCTTTGGTAAATCACTTCCCTTAACTTTAAACATGAATATTTACACCAAGTAACTGTACAGAGTATTCAGTCCAGTAAGGTGAATCTTGAATCATGGAAAGGATGACCCACTCTCAGATGGTCATCAGGAAGCTCTACTGATAAGATTTAACCTCTGATATGGAAATCCTGACAAAACTGGGAAAATAATAAACTATTAAAATAGTAGGTCTGAGTCTCTGACTCTTGGACTGCAAACTGGTGATGCCAGTGACAGTGTCAGGAGAGATCTCTGATGCAAATGTTTAAACTGCCAGAGAGCAGGGTTAGGATGGATGTTAGGAAGGAATTCTTGGCTGTGCAGGCAGTGAGGCCCTGGCACAGGGTGCCCAGAGAAGCTGTGGCTGCCCCTGGATCCCTGGGAGTGTCCAAGGCCAGGTTGGGCAGGGCTTGGAGAACCCTGAGATAGTGGAAGGTGCTGAAAATGACTTTCACAAAGGGAAGATTCACCATTGGTGTTTGGGCCTTTGAACACTCAGTGCCAGTGAGGAACTTCAGCATCCCATGGTGGGGTTTGTGGCCCCTGTGGTACGAGCCTGTCCCTCTGCAGTCAGTGGGGAATAAACTGCTCATGACAGGCATCCCTCAAAGACTAAACCACTAATGGACATTGCCTTTGCTTGCTGGCCAGAGAGAGGATAATCACTTGCAGCTTGAGTGCTCTGCTCCACCTCTTGTAAGACCACATTCAAAACCCTCTATTTACACACAGAGACATCTGAGATCTGCAAAGCTGTGCTTTAATCTCAGCCATCATAACTGCACTTCACAGGAACTAAGGTGTGTGACAGGAACTGAAGTTTATAGACAGATCAGGGGCACCAGGTTATTAATTACCTCCTGTCTGTGAGTCTCTTTGAAATGCACTGTGTAAGCTCTAAGCACTACTAATAAATTCCCAGTTACCTCGCTGATGTGCAGTTCAAATGGTTAGAATAAACTGTTACTCTGCTTATTATTCAAATCACTAGGATAAACTGTAAAACCCTGGAATAGCATTACTGAGTGGCTGGCTGGAATCTCATAAGTTTTACAACTTGAAGTCCTGATAATCTGTTCTAAATGCAACTGCTATGGTGGTGCCCATCTGAATGTGCAGATACCTTGAGACACCAGTTCTGAGATCTGTGAGCATCCTCTGTGAGCTTCAAGACTTGTTCCTGGGCAGGTTCATCAAGAGAAGTGGCACACTCATGGAGAGCACAGTGGCATCAGCACTGCCAGCCCAATCCAGAGGGACAATTTTCAGCCACTGAGGCAATTCCTGGGTCTCCCTGAGGCTCAGTGAGCCCAGGCCAGAGGAGGAAGCTGCAAGCCTGCCTCTGTTAGGGAGCACTGCAGCAGAGGAGGATCAGACAAGGGCTGAATCTCTGCAGAGACCTCCAGTCTGTAGAGTCCCTGAAGCCCTGAATTGCTTTAGTAATCACTTTAGACCCAACTGCTTTTAGTGAGCACTTCAGCCTCCTGTGCCAGCTTTCCTTACGCAGATATACAATTTCAGATTAATTTCTTGATTAGAACCTCGTAGTTATCCAAGTCCTTTGCTCATCAGTAGTGTGACATTCACAATCTGCCAACACACCACTCTGGGAGATTAAGTAGAATAGATTTTAAATAGTATGTTATTGACATTTCAATTATTCAAGTTTCAGTAGAAAGTGACCAGATGAGATTTAGATTGTATGATTTGTCTCACAGAAAAGTTCTGTTGGAAAGGAGCAGATGAGAAGAAAAGGCAAGAGGTAGCTCAGGTACCTATAGATCATGGCTGAGGAGAAGAGGGAGACAAGTTGGAGAGATTCACTAAAGGCATGGATCCAAAAGTGCTTTATTAAATAGTCAAAGGGGTAGAAATGCTTTTCCTAAATACCTCAGGAAGACAAAACACCTCAAGGAAGAAGCATGAAGCAAAAGGACATTATCAGCAATGAAAGGGCATTATCAGCCCCGAAATAATCAGTATAAATCAGCCACCAGCAAAATGAGGACGTTTGGTTCTGTTCTTAGTGAGAAGATCAAGATTCTGGAATAACTCCTGTGGAGGCAAGATAACCTATTTGTGAGTGGGATTATAGCTCCTGCTTGCCAAAGGCAGCAACAGGTAGGGCTCAGGAACTCAGGAAATCTTTCCTGGCCCCGTTTTCCCAAGCACTCCACTAACACCAATCACCATATCACTGTTAGGAAAGTGTGAGGTGTAAAAGTACAAGTGATGTAAAGGCCTGGGATTCCTGCTCATACAAACAAACAGAGGATATCTCAGGGTTGCACCCTGTTCTGTGGGGTAGCACCTGCATTCTGGCTGCAAGAACCCAACCACAAAATGTCAGAACCACTGAAAATTTATCTTTCCATGAACCTCTCATGTAACAATCTGCCTCAGTTTGCTGAAATCTTTGGTGTAAAAGTTCTTTGTTGTAAAAGATCAAAACAGCTGGCCAGCAGCATCTTTATTCTTCTTACTAATTATATGTTTACAAAAGCCAGACAGAATCAGATGGACCCTTTAAACAGGAATAAAATGTATGAGATTTTTGATTTTCATCTACTAGAGAACCTTGCCATTTCCAAGTAATTACTGAACCTCTTGATGACAACTGCGGAGTGGGAATAAGCAGGGAAGTATTTGGGGGGTTTGTAGTAATAATTATAATAATTAAGACTGTCACTGGTAAGCACATGATGGCCAAAATGTTCAGCCATGAATGTCTTAATGCAGACATCTAATTCCAAATTCATCCACATGAGCAGGGGACTCTTTTTATAGCTGAGCATCTCTGGTTCCTCTGGGGCTGATCAAAAGAACCCCAACAATGATCCCAATTCTGAAAAATTGCAAAATCACTTGTCTTTTCAGGAAAACACTTCAGCACATGCTTAAGTGCTGATGTAAATTGGGACATTATTTGGGAAATTAACCAGAGTTGGGTGCCCAATTTAAACACATAAGTTAAAACACTTTGGCATAAATTGTACATTTCTGTAAAGACACTCTTGCTCACACAAACAACAAATCAGGCATTTTTTTTATGCTGTAAAACCTCTTGCCAAAGTATGAAGATGAGGATATTCTTTTCAATTTTTAGAGAATATCTGAGGCACATTAACTGCCAGGCTAGGAGAGCTCTGGCAAGAAATAGGGAAAGATTTTCCAAATTTTATTCGTGGGGAAAAGGTTTATCATGCTACCTGAAGCCATGAAAAGAAAATAGTAAATATAATGCAGCATTAACACCCATCAGGCAGCATGTTTATAGGCAATTGTCTGCTTCACACACCTTGAGTTGTATAATGAGACACAGTGAGTTTTACTACCTCTGAAGTGGAGCAATCATCCTCAAATGAGCTGCCTGGAAAGTATTATTGCTGTTATGAAATGGAATTTATATGTAAAAATAACAAAACAGATTCGAGTATTAAGTAGGTCCTTGTTGACAAGACTGAAAACAATGAAGCCAACCAAAAATAGCCTGTGATTTATCACAAAGGAGAGTGAGATCAGGGAAACCACTTCTCACTCTTCTACAGACCCTGAAAAATTTAATTTTTATCTTGAACCTTCATTTATCCATCACCCTTAGGGCACCATGAAGTTTCCATTAGCAGCTAATTGCAAACTTGTCCCTACCTCAAAATTAGTAAATTCCTCTTTGGTCTTAGCTCAGGCTGAATTCTTAGAAGCCTTAAAACAGGTTCACAAAGCAGCCAGAGAAGTGACTGCCAGGGGGAGAGGCTCAGTGCCCAAGGGGTGCAGAAAGGTGCCCTCATTCCCCCTTCTGGGGAGCCTGGAGCAGGTCATGGGCAGCAGCTCAGCACCAATCCAAAACTGGCAGCATCACAGCCATGGATATAAACCAGATTTTGGCTACAGCACCAGGCATCACTTTTAGAGCTTCCTCTAGAAGGAGGATTGGGATTCAGGGGTGGATAAATGCAGAGGTCTGGGTGTGATGAACCAGCAGCTCAGATGGTGAAACCACTCTTCCCCTTCTCCCCTGGTCCTTCTCTCCTGTTACTCTCCTGTAACACAAAGCTCAGACACAGACACCCACAAAGTGGTTAACCACTGCTTATTCAGGGTGTAAAGATGGGAAGTTATTTTCCTGCAAAATCTTCCCTTTTTAAGTGCAAAGAAATAAAATTTGGGATTGGACTGCATAACAGATGTCTGATTCCATCTCCTCTGTGGTGAGTGCACTTCAGAGAGAATAACTAAGAAGGGCATCTCTACATGGAGAGCAGCAGGCGAGTAAATATGAAAAAATGTATAAGTGATGACATTTTGCCCCACATGTGGCACTCTGCACAATTACAGATTTTCTTTATAGGAACAGAAAAGGAACCTGAGTGTTCTGTGAGCTGGGCCAGCTGTCATATGATCTCATACATGCAGCCCAGAGGATTTGTTTTCCTAAACAAACTTGCAATCATCTGTCTTTTTAAATATAACTTCTGTGACACACAGAGGAAAATCAGAAAGTGATGCTGAAAGCTTTCTATGCTCTATTAATTTTATTATGTAAATCCACTCCCAATTGATATTTTCATTCAAAACTAGCACAAGGTCTGTCATTATTCCTGGATGTAAAGGGAAGCAAAACAAGTAGTATTCAAGCAAGTACTTTCATTTGGATTATTATTTTAATACAGCAGTATTGTCTGAAGGTAATTTTTAAAGCATGTTTGCACAGCAATTCAAGGCTGCTTCTTCCCAGAGACTATTTAGCTTTGTCAATATTTATTAATATTGCTTTTGTAAATATGATAGAAAGCAGAAATGTTTGACTTAAACCTAATAAGCAGATTTTGAGAAACATTGCTTTTTGAGTTATCTGTCTCCATTCCTAATAAAGAAGCAACAAAGGGAAAGCAAAAGTCACAAAGACTGAAACCCCGTGGAAGCACGTGCAGGGAATCTTCAGTGTTTGAACATCAGGTCTGCTGTCAGAGGTGAGCATTAAACAGCTGGTTAAAAACTGCTTTTAGGGTAGTTAATATAACACACTCACCTAGTCTGTGGATAAACAGATAAATGTATGCATTGCCTTTAAAAACCACATTCCTTAAATAGTTCTAAGGAGTGTTCCACACTGTGCTGGTCTGTGATTGCATTTGGTCTAAAGGCCAAACAAAGAGTTTGACTCTGCTGTGGGTACTGGAGCTCAGTTTCTCAAACCTACACAAACATGAAAACATTAATTGGCATTGCCAATAAATCAAAGCACACAAAAACTCTTTTCCCCTGCAGAAACATACTAGTTATGTTTTCTCCAAAATACTATCCAATTGTGATTCATAGTACAGAAACACCAGCATTTTCAGGTACAGTTTTTGACAGAGTGTTCCAAATACAGAGCAGGAATTAATCCCCAAAGCAAAGAACTTCAAAGCAAAAAAAGACAGTAACAGTGGGGAAATCAAAGCAACACAAAGGCAACGTGGTGTGCTCCAGCCAGGGACAGACCCACACACACCAGTTTTGTGTGCTATTTGTGACAACTCTGGGAATCAAAGGACCACTTGTGAATCACATTTGATAGTTTCAAACCCTTACAGATTTATTGAAGCATGAGGGACAGGTTCACCATGTCCTAAGGGAATTTATCAGCACCTGGCAGTGGCCATGGATCTGCCAGACTGTTCTGTGGGTTCCTTCAGGTACTGCAAGGCTGCAGTTAGATCACTCTGAAGCTTCTCTTTTTCACTGCCATGTCCTCATTTGGCCCTGGGAACTCAACACTACCATATTTTCCACAGTTCTGTTTTCAGCCAATTTTGAATAGAGCTTAGTTGATTATAGTTGCATTTTGTTTATTTTTAAATGCTATGAGCAAGTTTTGGGTGTCTGGATTTTATGGCTCGGTCATTTTCCTATGGAACAACTACAATAAGGGCCATGTTTTACCAAAGGGAAAAAAGGCAAGTAAATTTTCCAATTATCAAGGCAATGTAGCACTAGTGTATATCATAATGAAGCTGTTAACAAAAATGCTACATTTTCATTAGCTAAAAAGCTATTTATTCCTAATGGGTTGCTAAAGACTTAGGGCAAAATTCTGCTTTCAGTTACACCAGCATAAATCTGTAATCCATCCAAGTGCCTCTGGATTTATATTGGTGTCAGTGAAAGAAGACTTTGCCCTGAGTGTTCTAAAGGTTTCTATTTAAGAAAGTTATTTTTCACCAGTAAGAACCAATCAATAACAGGAATCAAAGGAATTTCTTCCCCCCACCATTAGATTTAATGGGTCAAAGTATTAAAGAGAAGCTGCTGTGGCCAAGATTTTAAGAATCTGTAAAAAGATCAACTTGCTGATGGTGTGAACACTGTATTTCACAACACTTGTTGGGAAGCCTGTTGGCTCTAGAAATGACTTAAGCCAAGGATATTTGGCCACTCAAGCATTCCAGGTTGTATTTCTGACCCTTGTAGAGGGCTAAGCAGCCTTTGCTCTCCCAGTCTGACCTCGTGGCACCCACCCTTATGGGTTTCTGTACAGAAAGTTTTGGAGACAAAGATAAGGTCTGTTTGCTGTCCTGAATTCTTGTACAGTGACAGTAGTAAGAGTAACCAGAAAGTATCACATTCTTGCTTGCCCCAGTTTTTAAAAGCCAGCAGATTGTTGCTAATACATGTTTTTCCCATCTTCTGTGATGGATTCATCTATTCCTTTTATCTGCTTTCATCTATGGAAGTACTTGCCATCAGTAAACAAATAATATCAATATAATTAAATACAAAAGGGAAGGGAGATGCCTTGCATTGTATGAATTATCACCCAGGAATACATTATAATAAGCATGAATAAAACAATATTTAGTGTGAAAGAAATAGAAACATGCAGCTGTATAAACATTTCTCAGTAGTAGTAAAAGTATGATTTCTCACTCTCCTTTTCGTTACTTAGTTGAGTTTAACTCTATAATCCCATAAGCCACTAAGCCCTGCAGAGCATAAATAAAAGTGGTCATGGAGGGCCAGCATTAATTCACATTACATGGCATGGTAAAATATTAATTTACAATGAAACACAGGGTTTAGGAATCAGTGAGTCCAGTCTGAATATCTGCATGGAACAGATGGGGGGAGGGGGGGAAAAGCCATTTGAAGTATAAGTTAAGAGAGGAGGTTCCTGTGACAATGACAGTATTTCAAGATTAAATGTCCCAGCATATTCCTCCCAAAATATTTTAACTTCTCTTGATTTGATGGACAAGAACATAAAGTTACAAGCAGATAGAGACTAATACCATGATAGCACCAAGCACCCTGTGGTCCTTGTCCACACCAATCAGCTCTAAAATATGAGTTTTCCTATCCTTTGGAGGTAAGGAAGCAGTGACATCACTCACTGCTGCTGGACTGGAGCACAGCTCCAGGAACTCAATAGCCTGGGTTTGTCAGTAGGAAGCCTGTGACAAAGCAATGAAATTAACCCTGGACTCTTGGGTATAATCCTGGGGCTGCTTCCACCCTCTGGGGTGAAAGGATGGGAAAGCAAATCTATTTATTTCATTGTTTCTAAGGAAGAAAAAGGGGACCCAGTACATGGGTTCCTGAGGTTTTGTTATTTGGCCATTTTTGTTTCTGGATGGTTTGCCCACTGCAGCACACATGATCATGTGTCACATCTTTTCAGTCTGTGGAAATTCACCTTGCTTTGGTTTCCACTTGCTCATTTCTCTTTTTTTTTGTCCTCGCTCCCTCTGCCATCTGGGATGCAGCCTTTTTTACTTCCCTGTTCTCCCTTTTATCACATCAAGCCAGTGGAGGAACTGTGCACCTGCTGCTGATGTGTGGTGTACATGGAGGGTAAAATAATCCCACTCTTCTTTGTGTCCTGGGTGTCTGAGTTGGGGATAAATAAGGAATTGAACAATTCCTGACTCTCATAGCTAAATAACTGGTATATGGTGTTTTATAGTCCTGGGAGAATATCAACCACTGTAGAATTTACTTTCTAATTCAAAGAGGAAAAAAGCAGATTCAGTATTTTCTCATTAAGGAGAATGATGTTTTTGAAGCCCCAGGGAGTGAAGCTCAAGCCTTTACTATTTCCAGGTTGTGATGAATACGAATGTCAAGGAGAATTAGCAGATACTCTTTGGAAAGCATGAGGGAAAAGTCAGCCTTGAAAGACAGTCCATGAAAGTGTTACTGAGGACCTTATAAGTGACCAAAAGTACTTTAAAATCAATATAAAATGTCAGTTATAACAAACAGATTTCAGAACTGCACTTGGGCCTGGTGTGAAAAGTGAAGTGGAATCAAACCACCAAACTGATTTTAATTTAAGACTTAGAAGAAGATTTGACCCTGGGCCTCTCAAGTCAAAGATTAGTGCAGCAAGTGATCAGTCCCTTATACTGTTTGTTTTCTTTCCCCATTCAGTTTAACTTCCAAGTCTCACGTGACCTTTCAAAAGCATCATTTCTTCATCTCCAATCTTAAAGCTCTTGCATGGGCTTCTGAATGCCCTCAGTGCTCCATCAGTCAGCCAGGCTTGTTCCAAAGCATCATCCCAATCCCTTTTATTTTGTGTCTCTTTACACTTACTTTTCCATTAGTCCATGGGCCAGAATAAAAACAGCAGGCTCCACTGAAAATAGTCCTTGCACAAGTCCATGAAATGCAGCCTATTTCCCACTAGGATCCTAGCACATTCACTTTAAAAGCTGAATCCTATTATTGATATGCCACTGATTTATATCAGGAAGGCTCAACACCCAGACATAATTTATCGTAGCCCAGTGTTTGGAAAATGAAGCATTCAATATTGTGTCCTTTGACAAATGCACATAGGCACTGGATCCCAGAGGTAGCTCTAACAAATGGTCTTATTCTTGCATCATTCTAGAAATGCCTAAACCCAGCAGCTTCACAGAATTGCTTTTGTAGGTTCATGCCAAGCAGTCTCACTGCTTTTGGTGAGAATTAAAACCAAGCCACTAACCCTCGAGCTCAAAAGCTGCAGAACTCATTTATTTTTAAACAAAATAATTAAAAGAAAAACACTAACCACAAAGACTTCACCTTTAGAGTCAAAGAGCCTGATTGAATTTTTCCCTGGAAATCTTATAGCAGTAGGGAAAGAAACACACATTAAAGCCACGGTTTCCTTTCAGAGTGAATGTTCCATCAAGAACTGAAAAACTCTCTTTGCCTTGGATGCAGTCATGTATCTAATCTTACCATAAATACTGCATGACTGTGTTAGACTGATTTAATGGCAGCTCTATAAATAAAAAACCCCCTGACCTAAAGTACAGGCTCTGCTGCTGCCATGAAGAGGCTTGTTGGAGCTGAGGGTGTGGGATAAAGTCACAGAGCTGTGTCCTGGCCTTGGACCAGGCTATGGACAGTGGAAACTTGGATCCCTCCTTCCCCAGTGGCCCAGGCAGAGCTGGGGGAGGGTGGTCCAGCACAAATTTCCACGTGTCAGGACAGAATTTGCGAGTTGTTTGTGAAATGCTGAGTGCAGACAGATGCACAGGGATTGCCATTGGGATGTTGACATTTACAGCTGCAAGTGCTTTGTGTTACCGAGGTATTCAGGGCATGTGGGGCACTGCAAGAACTCTGTGTGTGTCTCTCAGAGGGCTTGGGGCATCTGCTCACTCATGTCTGGTTGTTCTTGGCTCCAGAACAGCCAGGTGGGAGTGCAGAGACACCCAAATTCCATGGCATCTAGGGGATGGATTCACCCTTCCCTGCAAAATGGGATTTTTGCAGGTAGCTTTGGCCATGAGAAGCCACAACAGCAAATTCCCCACTGGCTCAAATTCTCCACAGCCGTGGAACAACAGTGACACAAGAACCTGCCCTGCCTGTGTCCTGTCCCAGCTTCTGCTGACCTGCACCTGACCAAAATAACCACCTTTCCCAGAGTCTGTATTTTCCATCCACACACGCTTTCTGCCAGTGGCAGGGGGAACTGGGCTCAAAGAATTTAAAAATCCATTTTGTGATCAGGCCAGAGAAAAAGCTGGGCTGGGAAATGGGAGCTGAGCTTGCTGTGCAGCACAGCCATGTGTCAGCTGATGGCCCTGCCTGGGCATTAGCTCTGAATTCTCCAGGCAGCCTCAAAACACCTCTGTGGAGGTGACATCATGATATCAAAATGAAATGAGACTATTTAAATGCAAGACTATCGTGGTGCCAGTACAATGTGAAAATGAAACTGAGTCAATGTAACCCCACAGGGAGCAAGTTACAGTTTGAGAGAGAAATAAAACAATGTAAATGGATGTTACACTGGACTTAAAGAGCCCGCTGAGGCCAGGGCCTGTTGCTGAATTTGTTTGGGCATTCAGCTTAATTTGTGCCATATATCTTGAGCTGGATGCATTGTTTTACTGAATAGCTATTAACTAAAATTAACATGCAGCCAAGTATGTTAGTGTGCAGGCAGGGTTTGACCTAAACTGTGAAAAGCAAAGACACCATGGAAGTCTAGCATTTCCTTCCTAAGTGGGAAATGTCACTGAAACAACTCAGTGATACAGAATCTACACAATTATGAAATCCTGGCACTGTCAAAGAAAGATGTTTACAAATTCACTGGAAACTAAAATGTGAAAGCATGAATGATATGGGTGTGTTGGGATTCAGTGTGAATCAAGGGCAGGCAGGGAAGGGAAAATGCAGTGTCATCATCAAGTATCTGAAGGGTGTGCAAGAACAAAAAGCAAGTTTTAATCCTTGGGGGAGCTATTGAGGGGTAATGGCACAAAATTGAGGCTAAGAATTATCAGTCTGATTACCAGAACAGTCCTGCATTAGTGGGATCTGCTGGGCTGTGACAGGATCTCCCTCGGAAACAGCAGATTTCATCTGGATGTCTGCTGGGAGTGCTGGGAATCCTAACACAGAACTGCCTGTTCCTGTGCTGCTGAGAGTAACAGCACTGATGCACTCGTGAAGCACATCCTGCAGCTGCCCCAAGCAAGGGCTAGGAAGTATAAGAAAAACTTGGTTTTTTTGGCAGCCGTGCTGGAGGAGATGCTCTGGACAGTCCTCCAGACATCTGCAGGTGTTAAGGTGTGCCCAGGCAAAATCTCCAGCTGGAAAAAGGGCATAAGCAGGTAGATCCAGAGGCATGGACATCCTCCCACTGTAGTGCACCTAGAGCTCACTGTTTTCATACATGTGATAGCAACAAAAATGCAAGTAGACACCAATTCCCCAGATGATCAAAAACCTTAAATGAATTATTGAGCAACAGGTGTACGAGACACAAAAATGTTGTATTATAATTTTTTGAAGAAGAACCTGAGATTTATCAGCAGTCTCCCAGGAACAAGAAGGGGCATTAAAATTTCCTCTCTGTTTGCTATAGTGACAAAAGGGAGGAATTGAGACATACACAAGTGAAATGTCCTAGGTCACCCTAATTCTTTTATTGACACTCATTACTGCAGTGACAGAATACAAATGCTCCCAAAGAAGTATTATATTCTACCAAGCCTATAATGTCAATAAACTTCAGGGAATCTGTAATCCAAATAATCAGGCTTAATTCAGCAGGTCCTAAAGAGCACTTAGTCTGTAGCAATTGGCCTTACTACAAAATCCCTGGGAAATTTTGGCTTAGATCTACATGCAGCCACTACACAATTCCTGCTCTGTTGAAGTTAAATGTATCAGCTACTCATTTAATAAAAACCATAATCTTAAAAAGACATGAAAGAGAACTCAGTCTAGATTAGGGATCAAAGACATGATCCATGTTACAGCAGTTTTTAGGATACAGGAGAGTAAAATAATGTTAACACTGTGCTTTGCTGTCCATCATCATCATTATTGAAACTCCTCCACTCCCCTGCAAGGAACTAAGAAGAAAAGCACAAGGAAACACAGCTGGAGCTGAGAGCACTGAACTGTGGGAGACAAAAAAAAAACAAAAAACCTTTCAGATCCAAACCAGTTATGGTTGCAAATTATCATTCTGACTGTATTTAAGGAGCTTACTAAGGTCTAGAAAACAATGCAACTGAAGGCATAAAACAGTCAGGAAAGGATGGAAATTCTTAGCTTTGTAGAAGGCAGAAATATGGAAGAAAATTATGAGCCACGAAAAACAGCACCTTGTAACTCACACAGTTGTTTGGCATCTGAAAGAGCTTGACAAAACTCTGGCATTGGGGCAGGGACTCACTCCAGGTAGTGCAGCTTTCTTAGCACTTGTGCCTGGGTTTGCCTGGACATCAGCCCAAGTTTGTAACATGAGTTTTATGCCTTTCCTGCAGCTCTCCTAAAAAACAAAGCAAACTACTACTTCAGAGGGAGAATTCCAAAACCAGTTAGTTGAAGTGAGTGCCAGCACTCTTGGGATGGAAAAATAAGGCAAAAACTAGAGCTGCAGGCTGGTGCCTACCATGCAACTTCAAGAGAGCCCAACTTTCCAAGTGCACATCCTGCAGCAGCCCCAGCGCCCCCGCTCAAAGCAGCACGGCTGCTCTCAGGTACAGCAGGGCTGTTTGCAAGGCATGGATGGATCAGGCCCTGGGAAGATCCTGATCTGGGGGGATGTGACAGTTACAAATGGCCTGTGCAGG
Source organism: Chaetops frenatus (assembly GCA_013400775.1). Classification (NCBI taxonomy): domain Eukaryota; kingdom Metazoa; phylum Chordata; class Aves; order Passeriformes; family Picathartidae; genus Chaetops; species Chaetops frenatus. The sequence continues at coordinate 1,155,210 of VZTR01017519.1, forward strand.
CCCTGTGACAGGCTGCTCACTGGGTAACTGATGAGCTGGTGTCCCGCCGAGCAGAGCCCATGTATTTAGCCAATGACAGAAGTGCGATGTTGATCGAATCTATGTGAATAGCAAAGAAAAGCAAATACAGGCTCTGCACTAAATGCCCATGATGGATAGATTCGTCTTGCTGTGTGCTACTCCGATTCCAATGTATTCATTCAAACTACACATGTAATTCAAAATTTTCCTTGAATTTATTCTTGTTTACAGGAACTCTGAAGCGCTGTGCTTCCGAGTGTTTGCAAATGACAAAGTACTCCACTCTGCTCCAGGGAAGGATTTGAGTCCATATCCTGAATTAAGTCTATAGCACACTCTTGCTAGCTGCAATAAATAAAGGATAGGCTTTGATTTGTCTACATGACAGTGTAAATCAAAGGAAGTAGAGGGAACAAAGCCCCAACCACATGGCACCTATGAAATGAGAAGAGGAGGGGTGGAGAAGGTGGCTCTGCTTCTACCACAAAGCTTTGGCCAAAATCTAATTGGCTTTGAAAGAGCAAAAAGCTCAAATCTCCTACTTGGAGAGACCTCAGACCCTTCACCTTTGTGTTCCACACACAGTGTACATATCCACACATTTTACTGAAAAGATGAAACACAATACTGAGATTTTTCAGAAATATTTATACTAAAAGAGAGAATTCTTCAAGATTTTAAGTTTTCTAGGTGACTAGTTTAGGGTCTTTGAAGCCCACCTGTGAGGTTGACAGTTACAGATATAGACTCATCTTTTCTTTTTTATTTTTACTCTTTCCTTTCTATAAATCACACACAGCTTCATGAGGTACCTTTACACCGGAATTTCTGGAGCCTCAGGAAGCTCTATTTTGCCAAGGATTTTGAGGTTGATTTTTATTTTTGTATTCTTGATGTAGGCAATTCCTGTAGAAGCAAAATACTGTAATTAAATTGTCTCAGTATTGACAGTTTTCTTTGTTGCATTTTTTCTATTCTCTTTTCACTAGGTCACCCTGATGGACTGGAGCAGATTAAAAACATGATCCCATTGAATTCAAGGAAGTACTGCAATCCAAACCTATCAGCACCAACCTGAGAATGTTCTATTCCATATTATTCAATACAATGTAAAAAGATGCAGGTTTTCCTAGGTTAGGAAACTAACAAAGGTACAGAATATCCTTGTCTCATTCAAAAGATGAAATCACTCCTCTCTGCTTCCAAGACTGGTTTCAGAATTGGGATTTGCACAAGCCAAGCTGCCCATCAGCCCCTGTGACCTGGCAAAGGTCATTCTCTTGGTGGAGGAGTTTTTTGACCTTCTAAAGATGGGGGAATCACTAAGCAGCTCCAACACAAGCCTTTCATCCCTGACCTCCAGGCTGGATTCCTGCAACTCATTAGGCAGTTACAGTGAAACATGCTAATAGATGGCACATTTAGAGTCCCTGATGCCTCAGCACCTGGGGTGGAAGTCTCTGCAGGCAGAGTTCCAGATGCCATGCATTACCTGCAGCCACTGCCACATGCCATGGGTTAAGTCACCTCATCTCACCTGGGCTCTCAGCTGTCAAAGCTTTTCTTGTTATTTGGAAACAGAGGCAGAACAGGGTATCAGACAGACTAATAATCTGGGTTTATCCTTATAGTTTTCACAAGCAGCCAAGTTGAAAGTACAAAAGCAGAGAATAAGAAGAAAGGCTAGGGAGAGAAGCCTTAGAGGAAGGCAGGGATCACAAAGCAGCTCTGCCTAGTGGTAGAGAGGGAGAGCTGTGCCTGTGGCTCCTGCAGTAGAGGATTGCACTTGTGTGTTTTATTCCACGAGACAGAATTGTGTAAACAATCTGTAAAAATGATGCCAAGTTCAAATGACTGTAAGGAACTTTTTTTTGATATATGAAAATCTGTAAAGCAGTAGAGTGTTTCTATGCAGACGAAGTTGTACGTGGCAAAAATGTGTTATTAGTGGAATAAAATAAGCAAAATTGGTATAAATATTTTGTTGGGGTGTTTTCCTCTAAAAATGACCATGCTTTTATTATGGCATCTTGGTGTGACCCTTCTGCTCATCAGCACCCACATCCCTTCACAACCATGCCTGACTGCTGCTGGCAATGAGTTACAGCCTGACTCCAGCTCAATGGCAATAAAAGGGAAAGTTTAAAGACACCCAAATCTGTTATTGCTCAGGAAAATGATCAGTGTTATCAGATATCTATGCATGAGAACCTTCTGAATATTTCTGTCTACTAATGCTGTGCTCATTTTATTGGCTGTCTTTCTATCCCTGTCAAGTTCCAGGTCCTCCTTCTAAAGTCCTAGATGGATCAGATCAAGAAGGCCATTCAGAAACATCCTCCAAGATGTGATGCCTCTTGACATATATGTCCCACAGGCACTATGAAACATTAAAGTGACAAAACTGGAAGTACAAAGCTAAGAGATGGAGATGTCTTCAGGGACAGCCTGATAGACTGGGACCAGCTCACACAGAAAATCAAGGAATCCATAGATCTCAGTGGCTTCCACAGCCACATAAAAAATTATTTCAGTGGACCCTCACTCCCACAATGCTGACAACAAAGAAAGAGAAGTCAGCATGGCAGAAGTTACTACAAAAACAGTTTGCCAGAACAAGAGAGACCAAACAGCCCCAGGGAATTGAAGCTGAACCATATTTAAATTCTATACCCCAAGACAGCCATGAGAAATTCTCTTATTCCATACAGGGACATGTGTGATGTGTGTGATGTTTGCTGTGCCCACAAACATCTCTGGTCACCAAAGCTGCAGCTGAGGCAGAACAGAGCTCTACCAGGTGTGGGAGTGATGATGCAGGACCATTCCTGCCAGCAGTCACTGCTGAAGGTGGGCAGCACTCTCAGCACCGCCCCAGGACACACTTCAGCTACAGCAGAAAGTGTCTTTTCATGACAGAGATCACAGCCCAGTACAGCATCCAAAACTGTGTCCAATACAGCTATTCACAATAATAAAGATTTCAGAGGAAGCACTAAAGCCTTGCACTTATCCAAACTCTGGCTTTAGGGTTGTGTGTGACCACATTGTGCCATCATGAATCACATCCTGAAGGAGCATGGGGTGACAAATCCACATGAGGAATACCTGGTGTCTGTGACTCTGACACACATCACCAACAATGTGCAGTTACTTCATTTGGGTTCAAAAATAATACACATCATTTGGGGACATGCTAGTTTACTTGTCACCAAATCAACATAATTAATTTAACCACTATCATTACAGCTGAACTTTCCAGCCTAGTCAAATGAAGTAAGTCAATTCCTTCTGTGTACTCTTTTTGGATGTTTTCCTTCCTCTGTGGCTAATTATTGAAGATTTTCTTCTAAGCCCTAATTCATGCCTCCTTCCTGCTGACTGCAGATAAAATGTCATCTGTGCAGGAGCTCATAATCAGCTGATTCTGACAAGCAGAGGATAAAGCAAAAAAGGAAGAATATTGTTTTAAGGAGGGAGAAATCCAGATCTAACTACTGGGACCTTTGCCAGGGATTTCAGTGTGAACAGAATAGAGGCCTCATTCAGATAGTGGAAATTAGACCCTGTTGCTTCCCAAGGGTTGTGTTTCCTTCTAGCTTTTGGGATGAAAAGATGATGAAGCAGAGCAGTGTAGCCTCATCTGCATGAGCAAAGTAAAGGGAAGGTGATAAAGCTGAGGATACAGCAAAGAAGAGGGCAAAACCCCACCAGACACAGTGCTAGGTCCTGAACACTTTGAGGATCATCTGCCATTTTGTTCAAGTGCTTAAAGAAAACATAGAAACCTTCTCTAGGCTCAGAATTTGAAGATGCTCTTCATATATTTGTCAATCTCTGAAATCCAAGAGACACATGTTCAACTCCTCAAAACACCAAGATCAGTTACTGATCTTGGTTCAAGAAATGCCTCACATGGAATGGGGGGGGAGGGAGGAGAGAGAGAACACCAAGCATTTAGATCAGAGAACAAAATCAGAGTCCTCTCATTTCATCCCTCCTGAACAAGTAGGTCTGGCTGATCTCTCCATTATCCTTCATCCTCTAAAAAGAGAAATCGAGAGAAGAAAATAAGAACATCCTATCCTAACACGTTCATTTCCTCCTGCTGTTTCGAGTTCACTCTAGGGAGGGGTCACTGCCGTTAACACTGAGGGAAAATCGCCTGGATCATTTCCTGAATCCGGGCTGAACACGGAGGTGTTGCAGGCATCGGCCTGAGCCCGGCTCGGGCAGCCCAGCCGCCACCTGGTGACTGAAAACTCACACTGCCTTATTCCCTCAGCATTTACTCCTTTACTTGTTCCAGATATCCGTGGAATCAATCTGACAACGTATCCCAGGTAGGAGTAAGGAGCTCTGATTCTCTAGAGTGCAAATATACAATATATATTAATGTTGTTAGAAGGGAAAAAAGAGATAAATTTAATTAACTCAAGTTTTAGGTTGCAGGGTGGTGGGAGGGGGAGTGGTTGGGTTGGAGCAGGAGTCATCTAAATTTAGGTACTACTCAGAGCTCCCTCACATCTGTGCCTTCCCTGACTTCCCACAGGAGGGAAACAGCAAAATGACCACATTCCAAAATCCATTACTTTTCTCTTTGCTTGTCCCCTGCAGTCCCAACTGGCACCACTGTCCTGCACTGTCACACAGAGCTGTGTGCTCTGAAACAGGTGACTTCAGTAAAAAGATTTGCCAGCTGAATGCTACAAAATAGATTTCTATAGGATGGATTTTGGTGTCATGACCAAAAAGTGCTGTCACTCAATATTTTAGTAAACTGTAACAAAATGTTTCGGACCATCATTTTTAGAAGGCAATAGATATCAACAAACAGAAGACTGTTTGAAAAATGTTTATGCTTAAAATATAGTGACTACTGCACATACTCTTTTCAACTTTTATGCTCTAGTCAATGTATTATAATTGAGCTCTACTGAATTACTTTTCTAGTGGATAAATACTGTACACACTGTACTGTGAAGAGACATCATGTAATGTATACTAATTAAGCCATTATATCTGTAGAGAAGATCATATCTGAAATATCAAATTAGCAGGAATTAAACATCTCAAAGGATTAATGAAATGTTATGGAGCCATTCACTTCCAGGTCAACAGGTTCAATTTCAGCTTAGTTTAATAGTTGTAATGAATTTATGTGCTGGAGATAACAATTCTCTGCATATATCCATAAATCAGGGTAAGAGCCCCTGGCTCGTACCAAGAGCAACAGGCTTGAACCAGCACAGCCAGAACAAGGGATCCAGGAATATTCTGCTGGGCCTGGGTTTGGCACACAGCCTGGGGCTCCAGGAGATCAAAGAGCACATTTATTGCATGGCTGCAATGTGTGTAGGCAGCAGCAAGTGACACCAGAGACACTCAGTCAGTTCTCTTTACAGACCTGCCAACAATTGTCAGCCCCAGCAATAAAGTTATCACAGGCACAACATCCAGCCCCATCTCCTCTTCGACTCAGTCCAGAGCCCCTTCTGCTTATCCTGATTTCTTTCTCAGCAGCCCTTGCTGGTTCCAGCAGAAACACCTGCAGCTCTAGGAAAAGGTGGGGCTGGGGCAATGAAAAGGGGGAATTGTAGCCCACTTTTACATGGCTTTATTTGATAGCTAATGCAACAATAAATATACAAAATAATCCCTGGTTTTGTTATGGAAAGACAAATTTGAGACCAAACTCTTTTTTTGAGATTAAATAACCAGGATGTCAACAGATGCAGGCATCAGCTCCTTAGTGATCATGGGCAGTGAGCAAACAACAGCCAGTTTATGCATAAGAGAAAGTAGCTAATAACCACATCAGGGACAAGTAACTGTAACCTAGGGGAGTGTGCACAGAGACACCTCCAACCCCTGCAGACAGACATGGAAAGGAGACAAAGTCATAAATGCAGAGATCACCCAAAGCCCATCACTTCAATTTACTGTGAGGACTCTGGTTTGGTCACACACAAACATCACGGTGTAAGCTAAGGAATGGCCCAGAATGCCAAAGTTCCTGCTCGAGGTTTTTTTTTTTTTTACTGAGTTTCTGTGGAACTTGGCTAAAATCTCCAACAGAACTGCTAGAATGATCACCTATGCACCCATGGAAAAACTAGTATTTATGAAGTGCTTCAGGAGATCTAGAAATGAATACAAGTTTTAGTATCAGTTCTTCCTGTAAGTGTTGAACCCACACTCTGCAATATGGACTGGAAACCTAAAGAAACCCCCTGTACTGCTGACAGGAACATCTTATCCTGTCACCTCTACCATCACCACACTTTGTGATCATCCTGTTCCCCTTTCAAATGCTCCCAAGATCTGGAAAAATAAAGATATTAATCAGACAGAATCTGGATGGCTGTAAAATAGCTTACACAGATTATTACAGAGAAAGCTTTTCAACCAAAGGTACTGAGATACAAACATCACACCAGAAAAAAAAAGCTCTGGCAGCCAACATAATATATGGAAAAAGCATCAAGCTTGCAGGATTGTTCTCTTTTAGAGACTACAAACAGAATTGGAGAACAAAGAGCATTCTAACAGCTGTTTGCTTTGCTTTCCTGGCACTTGGGTATTTCGAGTTTAAAGAATAAAAAAAACCCCAAACCTAACCGAACCAAAAGGTAAAAGGTGCCATTTTTATTGCAGGACTGCCTTGAATGCACTCCCACGCTCACCAAATCTCACAACATTTCCACTACAGTAAATGCATTAAGAGTGAAATTTGTACCATGTATTTATTCTTCCAGCAGGAAGCTGTGAAGTGCAGCACAAAGCACTGGAGGTGGAAGTCCAGATGGATTTCTACTGGTCTATCTTACCTTTTTTCACTTTAGCCACTATTCTCCCTCTTATATGCTGTGTTTTCCAAGCACTGAATTCCTTCAACAACACTTCTAGATCTGTTTTCCTGTGCCATAGTGACTTACAATTGCTATAGAAAGTTTCTACAGATAATCAGCAGCTTGCAAACATAGTATTTTCCTAAGGGATATAGTTTGAAATTATATTTTAATGATTAATAATATAATAATATAGTTTATATATTAACATACTATGTATATTGTTACATCTGCACACAACTTAAAAATATTATATGTTCTTTGACTTTAAAAGTGAAATGTTTACTATGGAAGACAACATTTTTGTAATTTTTCTGTTCAAGAAAGAAAAAAGAAAATACTTTAACTATAGGCAGATCCACAAATGAGTATTCAGCAAGAATTTAAGAAAAAATTGCCCTCCAAGAAACAGATGAACATAATGCATTTTCTGTGTTGGACATAAGTAAAGCAAAGGAGAAACCCTTTCCAAAGCACTTGAGAAAGTATTAAGGATAAATTAAAATGTGTAGTAAAACCTGAAATTTTCAACACCTCATACTGAATGTAAAACTACATTTGAAACAATTTAAGCAGTATTTAAATATATAGTGTTCTAGTGTAGAGAACTAACTCTTGTGTGTTGTGTGTGCACTTTATATTTGTGTGTGTGTTTATGTTTGTAAAGAGGGGTGTATTTTATTAGATGAGTATAGCTGGAAAAAATACATAATCCCCTTCTCAGTCTCATAGAAACAGTTACCTCTCCCATGTAACCTTTTCTCTCACATCACCCTGATCACAGTTACAAGACTATTTACTTACAAATTTCAAAATATTTCCCTTGGTAAACTTAAAAATTCCATCTCCAGCCTTCAACTGCACTACTTCAGTCACTTAAAACAGACAGCAGAAATATGAAATTTGTGTAGTTTCATACTTCATCTTGAATGCTATAAAAACTCTTGTTTGTTCTCCTTAGTCCTACCAGACACAAGCATCCAGTTGCATGTCAAGCAGCAGCCCTGGATAACGAAACAAGCTCTGACACTGGAGCACAGAGAGGCAGCAGCGTTGGGGTTTTGGTGCTGCAGGATAAACTCTGAGGTCCACAGGGAAATCTAAATGGTGTATTTTTCTGTTTACCTTCAGGTGACAATGTCCAAATGCTGCAACACATCACTGAGCGTCTGTTACAAAAACTCCTGTCACCAAGAATAAAAATGGATGGATGAATAATGGTCAGGCTGGACCTTCTGCCTCCTGCCAGCAGGATTGAGCAGAGATTTAAAAACAGCTTGTAAGCAATATGCAGCCAATCTAGACCTATATAATCACACCTAGAATCATCAGCATTACACAGACATCAATTTACCTCTGAACAGAGATAAGAGAGTTGCTGGTGTTTCTCAAAGGACCTGGCTTCATCGACTGAAGTCAGTGATTGTTTCACAATCTGTTTTGCCAACTAAATTCACTGACAGCACTGAATAGGTTATCTTTTCCTTCTTAAAATCTTGCATTCTGATTTAATAAAGAAATATAATTAGGTCTACCCTTCTCCATATAGAAAAAGAATGTTTCAAAATAGGATAATCTGTAAAATATTTTGAATGTTTTCTTCAAGTAAGACGCTACCATTTATTAAAGAGATTTTTGTTTTCATCAAATGAGTAACAAAAAGCATAACAGCAAACACATCTTAACAGAAGAAGGAACAGGATTTCCCTTTTTTATTTTCATTCGCTGCCACCTCTTTCTACATCTTCCTTAAGGATCAACATTTCAGCATTTCCATCGACTGCAAAACAAGGACAATTCAAACATGTGCAAACAGAGATTAACATGCTGGGTACAGTGGGTCACCCATCCTGAAAGGCAGAGCTTTACCTACATTATCCATATTTGTCTCCAGGGCATAAAAACTGTGGCTTCAAGGGGAGGGAAGGAAGGAAGGGAAGAAAGGAAGAAGGGAGGGAGGGAGGAGTGCTCAGCACTAGGTGCCAATTTCCTGAAGAGAAGTCACCTTTCCTGATACAGTCATCTGCAAAAGCTGTGCAGGCAAGAAACCTTGTGCTTGTCTCCTGTGTAATATACTCCACATCAGCAATCATTCCTATCCAAATGGATATATCCAAATCAAAAGTTGTGGCAGCAAAACTGCCCTCTGATGAGGCACCCCGATCATTTAAAAAAGACAAGAGGCATCCTTGTAAAGCATCTGGTGCTACCATGATTCTTTCAGTGCTTGTTCCAAAAGGAAGACACCTCTGAAAATCATTTCACTCCTTTTTTTTAAACTGTACTTGGTGCAACCCTTTCAGGTTACTTTGAAGAAAAATGTTGAATCAATCCATATTCTAAAATGCCTCAGAAAGAAGAAAAATCCCAGCAGTAAATCCACCTAATTAAGTGGGGGTGTTTCTAGCCCATAGCTATTATCACTTCTCAGCTTAATATTTTTAAATACCCTGTATGTGGAGCAGGCAGTAAGCTCTTCTCATTATTTCTCAAATGAAGCTGAGTAGATCTAACCCAAATTATGGCAAGATAAACCAGACAACTTAAGTGATGAAAATTGTACTTTTCCCTCTGCTTTAGGGACGCTTCTGGCTCATCTGTCCTCTGATCAAGGTGAGCCTGATAAAGCTGAAAATTATACTGTGTGACTGGATTGTATGAGATTATCTTTCCCCTGAGAAGTGATTTATTTTAGTAACTCTTAATGAATAAGAAACTTTCTGCTCCAACACGCTGCTCCTCTTGTGTGGGCATGGTTCCTTATTGCTTTGAGTGAGAGATCACATAAAAGAAATGGAGAATCTGAGTGGCTACATCTTCTTCACGGTTCAAAGACAATTTTGTGTTATAAGATAGACCTTCAGGGACCACCAGTTCCATAAAAAGTGAAAATTAATGTCATCAGTTTGTGGGTTTAACTGCAAAAGTCACTGGCATATCTTCCACTTTTTGAGCGTGAGGAAAGTCCAGTTTTGGTTTTGAGGGATCTTGCTTTGTAGAATTTGGGGCTTCTCGACCTTTAGACAATTCCAGGAGATGTTGCATGTTAAGTCTGAAAATAAGGCGAGGATCTGGTCCAGAAAGAGATGGGCAATTGCAGCTCTCTCTTATTTTAAGAGCCTGTGAACACATAGGAAAACAAATCAAGCTCATTCAAATAGGAAAAACAAGAAAGGTTTCAGTGACTTTGGCTTTCCAGTCAGGTTTGCATTTGCACCTTGGTTGGTGTAATAATGAGCCTGAATTGTTACTGAACAATGTCTCAACAGAACCCAAGAATTCCTGTGACAAAATGTAGCAAAATTGTAAAACAATGGGAAAAATGAAGAGTGAAATTATTTTCTCACACCATGATTTCCAAGGATGGATACTCTAAAAGGTACAACATAGACAGGAAGTTCTCCAATGTTTTCTGTGATACTTGTCCACTTCAGTACCTTTTGATTTACATTCACAAGTAAACTAAACTTTCTGTAACCCTTTCAGGCTACTTTGAAGAAAAATGTTGAATCAATCCATATTCTAAAATGCCTCAGAAAGAAGAAAAATCCCAGCAGGAAATCCACTTAATTAAGTGGTGGTGTATCCAACCCACAGGCTATTACTGCATCTCAGCTTCATTTTTTTATACTTATATTTACATTCAAATGTAAATGAAAATGACTGCATCAAGAAAAAATGGGCTCTGAATAATTTACTTCCTCAGATATGTTCTATTATTGAAGTAACTATATATAGATGTCTGACTCAAAAATGGAGGGAAAATCTCCAATAACATAATGGACTTTTAACTGCTTGGCACAGAGATCCAGACAGTTCATTGGTGTAGTTAAAGTCCTGTTACAGAAGTGATCTCATCTCCAAGAAGCATTTGGAGTATTCCAAGCTTCCAAGTATCATGAGAAAATAATCTCTCTAGAATGCAACAATTTCTCTGGATAAAAAGATGAGCAGTAGGAGACCAAACTTTAAGTTAGTCCTGCTCACTGATTAAGTGCCATTGCTTGCATTTTACAGATAAGGAAGTAGAGGCACAAAGGAGTCAGAGAATCTCCCAGAGAATCAAAATTCATTAGCACAAGCACATTCCCCCCAGATCATCCTGTCTGGTTGGCAATCCAAGAAAGGTACCACAGTGGATGAATCTCATGTCTCAAAGGCACTGTGGAGAAATTGATACCAAACTGTACAAAGTCAGTTGTTCTAAAGGCTGCTTAAGTTGTGTTCATTGCCACAAAGCTGAACATACCTTAATTAGACCACACAAAGTGGGAGCTCCTTGTGTTTGGCACAGAACAACTGATGTTTTGTAAGCAGCTGTTCACAGAGCTACTGGTGTCCATGGATCCTCCTACAACTCATATAAACTAATTAAGAAAAGTAGCTCCTATGCATCATATAGCAAAATATTACATGTAGAATTCTAGAGGCTTCTACATCTCCACTGAGAACTAGTTTTTTCAAGATCTGCAAAATGAAATACCAAGTCCAAAACAAGTCTGATGGTTACCATTAATCAATGGTCACTGGTATGGTCACATTTGTTCAATATTATCTGTCTTGGCCTCAGTTAACAGCATAAGCCATGGGCAGATTTCCATCCAGCTCTGCTTTTAATCCTTTCATAGAAAAACCAGTTCAAATGTACATTTTATTCCACTTCACTTCATAACCATGGGTTTCTGAAAAGTAATGGCCAGACCTGTCCTGAGCTGTAGCCAGGTGCCTCCTGGTCAGTGCTTGGGAGTGTCAGCAGAAAACACAAGTTGATTAATTTGTTCTAGATGGATTCATGAGGAGGAAGAAAATAACACAGTTTTTACAGCAGTCTTAGCATTGCATTGTAGACAGAGCAGAAATTTGTAATCTGCTTTATATCCACTAGCTTTGTGTGAAACAGCAAATCAAATACTCCAGTACAGCTCTGCATAAGTATTTGCCCATCATCATTTTGAAATACTTTGATATTCTTCCGTAAGAGGCACTGGAAACATCTTACTACAGCAGATTTTAAAATAGACCAGAGCTTCTTAACCATTTTTTTTTTTTTGTATAAGGAGGTTCCAAAACATATTTTTCCTCTAACTTTACTACAGTGAGCTGATAGTTTGCTGTAAATGGCTAGAAACAGATAGAATTTAAAATTAACAAATGGCTTTGGAAAAAGACACATTCCAAAAATGTAGCAAGAATTTCTCCAGTTGTTTCTTGCTGAAATGTAAAATTCAAATTACTGGATACAGAAGTTTGGATTAGGCATGCAAATATTGTTCCTGCTAAGTTTTAAAAACTATGAGTAAGGTTTTCACAGCTTGTTTTTCTACAGCATGATCATCCATGTAGTCATCAAATGTAACTGCATTGCTGAACACTCTTCTGCTTCAGTGCCTGATTAACTTCTAAACTGACATTTATGATAAACCAAGAGTTTTCCCTTGTTCCCTTCTAGAACATAAGCTCCTGCAAGATTGCATTAATGTCATGCAGTGTTATTCAAGGCAAAAGAGAAAATAAAGATTTAGGCTGCATCCTGGAAAAGGCAACATAATCCTCCTTTAAACAAATTTAGCAATTTTTTATGTCTGGGTTTTCCTGGCTATAACAATGCCTGACCTATTTCCATGGTTTCACTCACCTAAAGTCCCAGCAGCACAGATAAAAACCAGTACTTCAGGTGAACTTTTTCACCCTGTGGATGTCTGAGTTCTTGCTAGACATAAAGCTGTGCAAGGGGGTAGAAGGCATCTATTTAACAGCATCACCTCACATGCCACTGAAAAAACTCCAGAAAAAACTCTATGGAAAGAAAAGCCATGGTAATTTGTCACCTCCCTGCTCAGGACAGCTGTAACTACACATTCCAGTGAGAGCAGCCACTTCCCTGCCTATTGTTTCAGGAGATCCCAAATAAAACATCCAAACCCTTGCTTGTAAGTAACAAAGGTGAAGCTGTTTTTCTTATCAATACAATCCCAGTCACCTCCTGCAATGTTTGGGAGCAGGGAAAGCAGAAGAATTAGGGAAGTCTGCCTTACCCTATCACCTTCATGTAAAGCTACCAGCACAGACAAACACTGAAATAAGTAATTTTTGGCTCCCACTATTAATCCTTCACACTGTCACAGACACCAGGCTACCTGCTGGGTCTCAGGCCCTTACAGTCTTAATGAAGTAGCAGTAAAAAGATGATTAAAGGAATTGATAAACTTTACTGGATACAGAAGAAAAGCAGCTTACATAGAATGTTAATACTTCCAATCTTCCACTGATGTTGGCATAGGGAAGAAAAATTGGGACAAAATATTTAATAACTTTATGGGGAGGATAGAAATGCAGGTCAGTGGTTTTTATTCTTGTTTCCACATTGATAGGGCTTAATTAACTTATTCTAGTACTAGAACTGTCTGGAGTAATATTTACATCATAAGCAACAGGCAAATATACCAACCCATCTTTGAAAAGGGAGCAAAATAAATACATCTCCCATATCAAAAGGCAGCAGATTGAGAAAAAAGCATTAACTACACAAAAATTAATAAAAATAACAAGCAGCCAATGTGGATTTGACAAGAACAGGTGTTGCCAAAGTAAATGAATTAACTTTTTTTTGACAAGTTAACTCACCTAGTGAACGAGACAAGCAGTGCAATTGATATATCCCAACTTATTATTAGTCTCTAAATGATCTCACCATGGCATTTCCACAAGAAAGTGGAAACAGGAGTTACAGTGAATCAAAAATGAAATCTAAGCCAACAACATGGTGCTAAAAAAGCAAATGTCACATCAAGATGAATTTTTGTATCACAGGCAGGGTTCAGTAGATAACCTTCTGCTTTATTCAGTTTAGCTGAGGCTTCCACTGATGTGCAGTGCTACATTTGAACAGCACACCAGGAAACAGACTCTGTAGCAATTCAGAGAACATGAAAATAAAACACTGAGATGAACTAGAAGACCCTGTAGCTTCTCTCTGGCACTACACTACCACAGTCTCTCTCTCTAGAACAATGATCATCCTCCTCACTACTATGAAATTATTTTAAGATTTATTTTTTCTGAAAATAAAATGCATCTCTCCATCCTCCATGTAGAAATTCTAAGAGATTTCTGTTTCCTATTTAAGTGTATACCCTGCTTTCCTGGTTTACAATCCAAACACCTCCCTGTCTGAGGGGAAAATACTTTCAAAACACAGTAAATCTTTTTCATTTGCTTTATTTTGTTTCCAGGACAGCACCACTTTGTAACTGCTTATAGCTCTCTTGTTCACTGATTCCTCACTGTGGCTGTAGCTTACAACTTGCTCAGAAAACCAGATGCAAGATCTTGAACATTCATTTGATTTGCTCTCAGTCTTTTAATTACTTGAAAGGGGATCCCTGTAATAGTCTCACTTTAATTTACATTTCCTGAGACTGTTCAGTCACCTCATTGAGATGTGACATTTCAACACCTGAAGAAAAATTCTCACTTTATGTGATTGCATCTTATTGTGAATCTGCTTAAAAGTCTGTAGAGAAACATTAGAGAAGTCCAAAAGCTTGTCCCTATTTGTCCCAGCTATAGTAGCTGCTCTAAAGAGAGGTATTGTATTGTCCTGAAAACCATCTCAGCTCCAAAACCACCAGTACATGAAACTCAATAATGCTCATGATGGATGTGGCACAGAGCCTTAAGAAGTACCAGTTTCTTCACAGAGAGATACTAGAGATAAAAAAGCCTTTTTTGATAATCTGGCTTCTCTCCCTGGGCTCTGAATATCTAATGGCAATTAATATATGGTAAATATCCTGTTCTACAAAGCTCAAAATATGTGAACAATGGGAAAAAAAAAGGGCTGATACTGAGCAACAATAAAAACCTTGGATTCCCTTTCCATGCCTGAAATCCAGCCTGAAGGCAGCTCCCACAAGAAGTCTCTGACAGAACCTCTAAACACTTCCTTTCATCTTTATTCCACTTTTGTAGTGCCAACCTCACTTATCTTGTGAACTTGTTAAAACAGGGACCCTTCAGCCCCTGATTTCTCATCCTACTCCAAAGAATGTTTAAGGTAAAAGGCAAACAAAAACATCTCTTCCCTCAATTATCTTTTGGAAGATCTTCCACTGCTCTTGGAAGTGAAAGTAGCTGTAAAAAGATGAGGGTTGCTCCACCTGCCCAACTACAAGATGAGACAGAAATAACAGTTCTGCACAGTTGCTCAGTTATTTAACTTATTTGCTCAGGCCTGGGGTAGAACATAAGAAGTAATTTATTTCATTACCTCTTTATAAGCCAGTCAACAATGATATGAAAATAAACGATCCTGAACCCTTTATGTTCATTCTAGCTAAAACTGAGGCTCCACAACAAGAATCATTTTCTATTCAGCTGCTCGAATGTGTTAGAAAATCCATCAGAAACATTCTCCCAGCCTGCTTTTTCAAAGTACAAACTTTGTGTATATTAATTTGAAATATCCAGTTTAGCCACTCTCCAGGTTCCTACCCCTAATGCTGACTCTGATTTATGCCATCATTTAGAATATTTACTGTATTCATTCTCATCAAAGGATCCATGAAACTTTTTTTTCCTCCTTTGAAGTCAGCAAACACCTCAACATTTTAGTGCTCCCTCTGCCAATAAATCTTCAAGTGTCTTTACAGTTGGGAACTGAGAAAGATTTAAAGTGACAGTTTAAAAAAAAAAAAGAAGAAATTACTAGTTGGTTATAAAAAAGGGTATTTCCAAACACGTTTAGCTTGCTGAAAAACAGTGTTGCAATGGGGTGCTTTAACACTCTGTTTTAGTTTTTTATTTGCTACAAAAGCAAGAGAAGTCAAGACAATTTAGGGGTCCAACTTAAAGACTGCCTTTCCTAAATGGCAAAAAAATAAAAGAGTGGATGAGACCTGTGGCACTGTCACATCTACACCAAAAGGCCATTCAAAAGCAAAAATATCACACTTTGTTCAGAAGTCAGGAAAAAAGCCCAAACAACAACTTGGAATGTAATCACATTTTACCTGTGCTATCTTAATGTTTTTCTCATTTAATAAAACCTTTAAGGTTGAAAGCTTTGCAATGGAGAATTTCTGTAAGGATAAAAAGAAATATAAGCACGGTGCTATATCAGAGTAAATTGTGAATCAATACCAAAGCAGCTAATTAATTAATTAATTAATATCAAACTACTTCTGGCAACTTTCCTAAGAGGAAAAGACACTTCCCTGAGCCCTACTCACCTCTGGGATGAGGCGATCCAAGTGCTCAGCTCTGTTTTCATGGGAAGGGTGTGTGGAGAGCCACTCTGGCAGCTTGGGCTGCCCCTGAATGGTTTCTGCCAATTCCATCTGCTGCCAAAAGACACTGCTGGCTCTGACATCCACACAGGCCTGGGAGCAGAAGGGAAATGGAAACACCACTGTATGCTTAAAGTAAGAAATACACAGTCTAGTGGATATTGAATTACAAAAGGCATCTTAAATTTTAAGTCTCTAAAGCCTGTTAGGTGGTCCTCGTAACTGACAGGAAAAAGCTGCTCCAAAATATCTAAAAGCAATTAAAAACTCATGCAAACATGGGGTATATTCCTTTTAACACCTGTATAACTCCATTGATCTTAAAACCTTACAACTGAAATAAGAAAATTCAGGAGAAGAAAAGTTTTACAATTTCTGGCACATATTTGTTCTTTAAAGAAAAGCTCAGCTGCAAATTTGAAGTTATATTTACTAGAACAAATTAATCATTTCTACAGATTTAGGCAAATTTACAGGAAGAAGTTGAGAGTCAAAAATACAAGGTGATAATAATTCATACTTAAATATACCTAAAAAATAACTGGAAATGCTTTTCTGTAATTGATTACACAGTCTTGTATGGGTGATCTGTGGAATCCATGACACATTAAAACAGTAATTCTGCAGAATTCCTGACTCTCCTCAAAAAGTCTATATTTAACCAGAGAAAGTCATTAAACAGTAATGTTTAGAATTGCTTCTGTGTATCACCACATACTTCTCTATTTTTACATTTAAGTGAAAAATAAATAAGATTTCTTACACCAACTTTTATTTGTTAGGAAAAAGAAGAGACAAGTAGACAGAAGATAAGAAAATTACTTCCTCCCATTCCTCATCCCAGGAATAGATGTGGATGCTTTGAATTTATTTATTTAAATTATTATTATGAAAAGGTTATCTGCACAAGCAGAGGAATGCCTACAGGTCCCTTCACTTATTTCTTTCTGGTATGACCCTTCTTGTTCAGTATTAGAAAGCAGTGAGCACAAACACAGCAATTACACTTTTTTAATGGATTGTATTATTCCCTTAGACAACATCAAATTACAAATGCAGTTTTAATCCCAGAATCAAAGTTAATTTTAAAAACCTTTCCTTGAAGAAACATTAATAATTATTAAAAGGGAATTTTGCTTATGAAATATTAACACTAGATGGTGCTGCTCTCACTGGTATTTGACACATAGGTCTCTTGCACTTAGCCAGGAATCAAAAAGTTGGTTTTGTTCCTTTAATAAAGAATTAAACTCCACAGGGGGAAAAAAAGTAACTGAAAAAATAAACTATGAAAAAATTGCTGAGTAGCTTCTGATCAAATTTTTGTCTTACTTTAGCAAAGCTGTATTGTTGTTATGGCTGTATTTAGCTTAAATCTTTGCATATAATTAAATCCTGCTTATGGAAGATCCCTATTTAGAGTTCTCCTTTTTATAAATGCACAGGGGTTTCTTCTAATAGCAGTAAACTACACAGAAAGGAGACTGTGCAGATAATGCACAACTTTACCCACTTCCATGTTATTACACACAATTAGCCAGAATGACTCTGTCTTTCCCTAAAAACTGTTTTATTTCCCACCACTTCCTAAAACTGCATATCTTCAAAAACTTACAATTTACCTCCACATGAAGTATGAAATTCCCTCTGATTGTAATGGAAACTGAAAAATGGCTGGTACTGATTTATTTGCTAATTTTATTTTTATTGCTAATTAAACCAATCAGTTGTAGTTACCTTTGCTGCAAACTGAAGTCCCACTTTATCAGCTTCAGCCTCCAGGGTTCTGCTGTAGGGTCTATCAAACATGAACTGCAAAGAAACACATCAGAGCTCTGTTTCTTGGTTTGGAATGTGTACAAAGATAGAGCCTTGTAGCTGTATTTTAACCTTCTCATAAGAAGTGGGGTTTATCTATCATGCTCACATTGCATGTGATCAGTATTAATTTTCTTAATGTAATCTCTAATTCCATTATATGTAACTCATTGATCCTGTATTCAGTTGAAATTAATTCAAATTAGACATATTTTCATGGGCCCTCTCAGCACCCAATCTCATTTTGCAGCAACTGAAAGCTCAATACCAAATTTTCACCAGAATTTTTTCACTTCACTCTTTTATTGACATGAAGATTTTTCTTGCAGCAACTCTATGTAAAAAATTCCACTGGTTCCCTAAACTTTTATGATGCCTTTAAGCCTGACATCATCTATTTCATATATGTGGGCAAACTGCCCACAATAAGGCATGTAGCCATAAATATTTGTATGCAGAAATCACTCCTTTGCCAAAATTGCCCCTAACACAAGCTGCAAATTGCCCTTGAGAAATCAAACTAGAAGACATAAAGCTGACCAAACTCCTCTCCCCTTTTTCTAGAGCACTAACACCCACTCAGAGACTGTGGTGGTTTTCTCAAATGTAATTCATGTAGATTTGGGCAGCCTTGCCCTGGTCTGTCATGTTACAGTAAATGCAAATCAGGACTTGTTTAAACAGCCTGCTCCTGAAGAGATAAGGAACCTGTCACAACATCCTGGTTTAGTCATCCATTAGGGAATGTGAACTGAAGAATGGAAAATGTGCAAGGTTAGAGAAGAGAGAAAGGTTTATCAGCTCAAAAAGGTTTTATCAGCTCTTTATCTACCTATAGAAATACGTCCTCCTTAGAAGTTTCAGGGGAAAAAAACACCAAAAAATTAAACAACAAACCAGTTTTAAATGAAGAGCACCAAAGAAGTGGTCCAATCCCTTGACTTATCTTATAAAGATAAATAACATTTTGCAGCTTTCCAAAGAAGTAGGTATAGTTTTTCTTTCCTAGGTCAAAAATAGGAGCCAACCAAAGCTGATCCTCTAAAGCTTTTTTAAAGCCAAACATGCTGGTTTAGAAGTAAGCAGAGATGAGGTCACTTCCTAAATTCTTAGTCTCCACACAGACCTTAAACATTGCATTTATAAATATATTTTTAAATCCTATGATGATAAAGTAATTCCTTGAATGAAATACATATTTTTATTGCCTTGAAAAGTGTTCCAGGTCTGTTGGTGCACATTTATTCACCAAACAGCAAAGAAACTCCTGGCTAGTCTGTCATATATTCCTGAAGTACTATTTCTCAGTTAAACAGATAAACTATTTAATTATTAAACATTTTTTAGACATGGAAATGAAACTGGTAACATACAAGAGTCCTGATGCATTTAACATACAGTGGTAACCATCTGCTACTGAAAAATGAAATGGCTTAAAAATCTTTTGTGAATGTGCTAAAATGAAAAATTAGAACTTCAAACTGTGATCTAAAATCCTTGTCAGAAATTGGACACAAAAAAGATGACAAATTTGATTTTTCAAGTTAATTATCAGAGGTGCCTGTGTATGTTAAATAAAAGGGAATTCCAGGGATGTTGACTACTGAAAATCACTAGTTTTCACCTGAAATACAAATCTTTTGGTGTGAGGTGGACAAGAAAGGAGTATGAAGTACCACATCTCTACATACTGGTGTGTGGGGCATGAGCAAAACTCAGTCATGCTTGGTGTTATTCCAAGGATAATTCCTGGGCTTTAGCTCCCATATAAAATAACTGCTGCCCTACAACAAAGCCAGTATGTTTCAGTCCAGAAATACATGTTTAAAGAACAACATAAATGTCATAAGAAAAGTTAACCATTTATTAAGGAAAGAAAATCCATTAGCTTTGGGGGAAAGGCAGAACTGGAGCTCACATGCCCAAAGGCCTACAAGGAATCACTGGGAAACACTTAGAGTCAATAATAAAAAATACACAATAGTCAGCAGGTCAAAAAGTCAAGCCTCTAAGGACATGAGAGAAAAACAAATATTGAAACAGAAGCAAGTACCACAACATGGCTTAAATAACCCTTTCACAGAGTGCGATGCTAAAGCTTTAAAAAGCAAAATACAGTTATGGAAGAAGAGGAGGAGGAACATCCTGAGAAAATGTGCAGAACAATTCACTTTCATTTAAGCACAACAGGCAAATAGTGAATGGAGAAAACAGACACTGCACTCTTGGGTGACTAAAAAAACCTACATTATTCAGCTTCTTTTATCTATGGAATGAAACCTTTGCAAGTATTAGTCACTTCAACATTACTGAAGTTTGATCAGCCTTTTAAACCAGGACAGTGTCCCATAGA
Source organism: Chaetops frenatus (assembly GCA_013400775.1). Taxonomy (NCBI): domain Eukaryota; kingdom Metazoa; phylum Chordata; class Aves; order Passeriformes; family Picathartidae; genus Chaetops; species Chaetops frenatus. Next base: position 1,175,540 of record VZTR01017519.1, read on the forward strand.
TGATGTTTCCTCTGCACAGGACTAGGAGCTTAAACCCAGATTCCCTTTCCAACCTAAAGCACAACTCCAATCCATGATGCCAGAATACCCACTCTCTGTGCAGAAGAGAAGAGATGCTGACAGGGAGTTGAATCTTGCTGTCTAAATTATGAGCAGTCTCAGGATTCATTCACACTTTGTTTTTGCCAAATTCAGCTCTTCAAAATGCTGGCTAGCATTCATCAATGTATTGGTTTCTTAGCTACTTGTGCAAATATCCAATCTCTTTAGAGATAATTTATGTTCAGAATCCACACATCTATCCATTAGCATAAGAACTACCAAAACAGATTGGTTATGTTTAATTTCATGTTTTTGAGGAACTGGGGGAAATCTCAGGAAAAGCATCAAGTCAAAGAAACCAAAGAACTCTTTCACTTTAATTCACATTCCACTTTTATGATCTAAGCAAATCTATTTAAAAAACCACACTTTTTTAAAAAAAGTAAATGGATCAGTAACTGTCCAGAGAGTAAATTAAACTGCTGAAGAAAACTGGAACCAGAAAGCCTCTGAATTTTACTTGCTGAAATATTTGCTGTCTGAAAAGATTATTTTACCAACTTGGGCTATAGTATGGCTTATACAAAGGGTGTTTAAATTCTCAGTTTTTTAATCTTGGAAACCATTTTTACCACTAACAATATATTTAAAGAGTTCCATATATTTTATTTGGTTTAGGAAGAATTTAACAACTACTTAAAATAAACACATGGCATTTTACCATATACAACTTTAATGGGCAAGTTACCTTTCTAAAAGACAATCATCTGTCTTAATTGGCAAGCAGATTCCTGCAGCCTGTGCAACTAAATCCAGTCATTTAGGGAAAGCTAAAGTTCTTCAATATGACAAATGAAAATCAGCATCAACTAAAGCAGAATGAGATTTATAAAAACATATCTTGTTCCATAACAGACTCAAATATTAATTTTTGCTTACATTTCTCCTCTTGCCTTTTCTCCCAAAGTTACTATTTAGTGTAGCAAAAGATTAAAAACATCTTTCCAAGGAACTCAGAAAGGACAATACAAAATGTCAGCCTTACCTCCTGCAACTTGCTCTGAATCCACTGGCCAACAACTGCCAAACTATCACGAGGACAGATGGCCCAAATCATAGTGAGAAAGATGAGTGAGAGAAAATCCAAGAAGTGAACCAGGCTGGCTTTCTCTGCCTGCAAACAGAAATTATCCTGTTTTCATTCCTTACTGTCTGACATTTCTGTAGAACATAGCAGAATTTGGAAACACTTTAAAAATCACTGATTTTTTTTTTTTTTCCTATGCAGCCACAGGAACAGGGCAAGCACAACATTCCCTGCTTGTACCAAAAAAAAAAAAAAAATCCAGTTGGATCCAAGGTACTTTCAGGCCAGAATTCACATAAGCTGCATAAATACAGCTGGAACAAATACATTCTGCCTATCGGCCTCTCTGAGAGATTCACAGCTTGAGGCAGAATGGCAGCAACATGCAGAAAAGTTCTTCAGTAAAAAGGCCATGAAACACCTCAGTGTGAATGAAAAATCTATAAAAAGACCTTAAAGACAGTTCTTTACATTAATTTCAGAAGAGATAAGACATCACAGAGACAGAATCACTAATAGGATAAGGGGACAGTACACACAATGTATTTATCTTTTATTTTCTACTGCTTGCCTTTATATTCAGAAGCTAAGAGATTATTCTGTTTTCCAAAGTTCTATTTGACATTGCAACAAATTGATCAGAGCATTTACAAGCAGCATCATGCAATACTTCTCTCTATGCCAGCTGGGTGACACAGATTCCATACAAACAAGATAAGTTCTTTTTAAGTATCAGAAATATTTTTTAGAAGTTTAAAGGGTTGGTTGGCTCAACTGAGCCCAAGAAACCATGATGTGAACAGCTGCTCAACCAAAATCATACAAGAATCAAGCTCCAGGTATTCTAGAATTCAACATCCTAAAACTGTGTGTTACAATGATAACAGTATCGTGTATTTCAGGATACTTTTTGAAAGTATGTCCACTTCTGCAGGTATTAACAATTACAGGAGTAACAGAGTTGCTGAGTACCTCCAGTTCTTTGTGTCTGTGCTGTAAGAGAGGGATCTGCAGACCAAGTTCTACACGACTCTTGAAAATGAGCCATAATCCACCTGCATAGCTGTGAAAAAAGCCCTGGCAGCCTTTGTGTTAACAGGGACTACCACAGGTCTTCTGACAGTTATTAAGTGCTACAAGAATAATAAGGATCTGCTGTAGCAGACTACTCATTTCAAACTCAATTTTGCATTAATTAGATAGAGTCACACTGAAAACTTGGTTGGTAATGATAGGGAAAATCATAATTAGAGTAATTAGAATTAATAATTTAAGAATAGCAGACAGCTTTCTTTATAGACTTACTGCATGTTCCAGCACAGCGTGAGCTATTTCATGTCCTAAAATAAATGACAACTGATGAATATCAGAAACTGCATCCAGCAACCCAGTGAAAACAAACACTTGACCATTCTGAAAACAAAGAGAATAAAAATTAAGTGGGAGACACACCAAGTGCTGTTTCAGTATTAATACTTTTCTGTGTGGTGTACAACTTACTGGAAGCACAAAAGCATTTACACCTGGTTCATCCACCACATGTATAACCCACTTGAGAGCTGAGACTTGGGGGATGTCCTTGTTGCTTTCAGACAAATGCCCAACAACTCTCTCCACAACCTGGTAGCGTACATCTGTCTCAGGTAACATTTGACTTTTGAATTGCTCCATCCACTGAAAAAAAGTATTCATTGGTTGTAATTTTTAAGGGGGACAAATTTATGCAAAACATGTAATTTGAAAATGTCCTTATACTTGTTCTGTTCTTATCTCTAGTCTCTGACAGACAGGAATATGGGTACACTTTGATATGGTTTAGTAAGTTTCAATTTACAAGAAGTCACAGAACTCAAAATTAAAGGGGCTAATTCAATAGACAAGAAACAGTTAGGAACGTTTGCTACCTGCATGTCATGTGCTTTATAACCATTATGTGCCCCTGATGGAAAGGGAATTCCCAACCACTATGGGGACCAGAGAAGGGAGTAACAGATTGGGGGGACTCTGCAGGGTTCTGAGCATGAAGTTCAAAACTCACCAAGGACGCTACAAAGCTTGTTTGCCCATCTCATTAATAGAACTATCTTATCACTAAAAAAAGCAACAGTTTTTGAGTACTTTCAGTTTTTTGTCTAAAATCTTACCATATCATATTCCATCTGTGACAGCTCCCTAAAGTGCTCTTTGCCAAACACCAACAGTCGAGCGCGCCCAGTGATGGGTGTCTCCTCCAAGTGGGTAAAATAAAACATGACAAACACAACTCCTAGGCTGCTGACACCCAGCAGGATCTTCCATTTGTTTTTTCTTGCACTTTCTTTAAAGAGTTCTCGTTTATTAGGAGGCAGTGCCTTCCACCAATTTCTTATGCTCCTGTAAGATACAAACAGTGTTAACTTAGGACATAGTTAAAAAGCAATTTTTTATTGTCTGTCCTTGCTGTATTCTCTATTACAGTCTCATCTCATGTAGGAGCTTAAGGGAGGTTATCTGTAATTGGCCTGTAATTGGCTTCCACTCTATTTCTTCCCTCCCACAGGAGAATAAGGAATGCCCCTTAGTGTCTTGGTTCATCTCCCTCTACCACATGTAAATGAGAAGGAAAAGAGGAAAAGATACATCTAACACCTCTGATAATGGGAAAAAACACCTCTTGTTGAGTAAACTGTCAGTCAAACAACACTACAAACACACTTGCCATTGTCCCCACACTCACATTTTGCATTATGGGTCTTGCACTGAGAGGAAAGTGACACAGTATTTTACCTGCCAAGAATGATGGCAAATAATTTCTGAGCTGGCTTCACAATAATCCAGAAAAGCGGAACAGGTGCAGCCTGAAGCAATGGTGATGTATGAAAAGACCTGATGATCTGAATGTTCCAATCAGGAAAGTGACACGAGGATTGCCCTACAGAACTGATCTGCAGGGATGGGATCTTCTCCCCCAGGGGCTGAGAAGACTGGGAGCAAAACCTTCTTAAACCATGGTGTGCCTTCCTGTACACTTCTGTATTTGGGACATCCAAAAGACATCTCAGTCCTTTACCAATGAAGTTTCTATAGGAGTCAGGGTTTCCAGTTAAAAAACAGTTTCTAGCAGTTCCACTGAAATCCAACCTTTGGCATCTATTTCTGTCACCCTCAGTTCGGCACCATCCTGTGTAAGACCGAGAGAGATTATTGCACTTCCCCTGCTTGCACAAAGAAGCCAAATGAGACAAAATACAGTTCCTGCCCAGCAGCTTTAGACCACAGATGATATTCATAACTTCTTTGGTTGGTTACCCTGAAACAAAAAAAAAAAAAAAANNAAAAAAAAAAAAAAAAAGAGACTGGTATTAAGAAACACACCCAAACAAGAAACTCTGCATCGATATTTCATTTTCCCCGAACAGATACTGTGTATTTGTTTGCCAACATCTGCATTGCACAAAAAAAGTCACAGTCACAACTGCATCCGCTTACAGTTGTAAGACATCAATCTGCTTCCGACTGTAAAAGGTATCAGGATCTTGCATCACTGAGAATAAAACAAGGTGCAATTTATTCTTTTCCTTTCGCTTTTATTACCACCAGATCAGAATTACTGTAGGTATCCCTTGTGGGTGATCACCTTTCCGTGCTGGGCTCCTGCCCACTGGTGCCAATCCTATACATGAGGAAAACCAGGATCTGTGAGCACGTTGCTCATACTTTGCTCCCGGCCTAGAAACAAAACCCAGCGAAACCAAGTGTCCGCCAGCCGGGAGCTTCTGGCTCACGGACGTGGAAATGCCTTGGCACGGACAAGACCCGGGCCTTCCCACCCGAGGGGCCCGGCCGCCGTCATTTTCACGCTCTGCCTCCGATCGCAGCCTGTGCTTCCCCCGCAGGCCCGCCACCCTCGGAGAGAACCGCGATTATCGTGACATGGGCTGATGTGAGCAGCCGGGGGTGGGGAATGAGGGAGACGAGGCACTCTAAAGCGCCCGCCCGGGTAATGGCGGGCGGGGAGACGGGGGACGGCTCCGGCCGCCTCACAGCTGCACGTCCCAGGGACCGGGAACGACCTCCTCCACCGGGCTCCCCTACTCACCACCGCGGGAGGCGGCGGCGGAGGGGCCAGACCGCGGAGCCGGTGTCGATACGAAGCCGGGGCGGAGGGCGGGAGGCGTGGACGGGCTCGGCGCCGCTGCAGCGGCTGCCGGGGCCCCGCGTCCCTTCCCTCAGGCGGGGCCGCCGCCGTTCCCGCCGCCGCTCCCCTCAGGCCGCGCCCGCCATTTTGTGGCAGCGCGGGGAGCAGGGGCGCCCCTCATCAGGCGCAGAGCTCGTTCTCCAGAGCGCCTCAACTCTGGATTTGCCCGCGGTGTTTCCGTGTCATCTGGTTGCAAAATGTGGAATGTATCAGGATTATTTTAAGTCAGGGTGCTCTTTGATGTAAGATCTTTGTATGCTTTCAAGCCTGAATCAGTGGAACAGGCAGTAGCCAGCTTCCTCTAGTCAAGGACATCCGGGAACTAAGAAGCTTTCAGGATGTAGCAAATCAAGATGTTGATGTGTATCTGTGTATACATTGCTAACTCAGCAGAGTACTCAAAGTTTGTATACCCTATAGCTGAACTATGATCATTATAATAATAAAAATCATACCTACAAGTTAAAAAGACCCTGCCCAGGTGAAGACCCTTTCCCTGAGCATGTGTAGAAATCAGCTGGAGCTTTGTAACTTGTATGTAAATTAGTAATCAATCATAATAGAGAGGCTGTGCTTGGAAAATTATTAACTCTGAATTCCTGAGTATAAATAATGGCTGGAAAAGTCTGGTGGTCCTGCTTGATTTGTGGACTCCAAGCACTGGGACTTGCATAGCTCTGAAATAAAAAAATATCTCTAGTGTGTAATTATTGCCTTGTTGCATACAAAGTAGCAATCCCATTTTGTGGGCAACAGCCTCATGGCTGAGAGTGGCCCTCATTCGGGACCTTCTCACTTTTGCATCTCCCTGAAAGTAGTTTGGAACCAGGTGGGGGTCAGTCTTTCTCTCAAGTAGTAAGTGTAAGGACAAGAGAAAATGGCCTCAAATTCTGCCAGAGGAGGTTCAGGTTGGACATGAAGATCAACTTCTTCACAGGAAAGATGACTAAGCATTAGAATGGGCTGCCCAGGAAGGGGTTCAAGGAATGATTGGACGTGGCACTCAGTTCTCTGGTCTAGCTGACAAGGTGGGGATAGGTCACAGGTTGCACTCGATGATGCCAGAGGTCTTTTCCAACCTAAGTGATTCTGCTATTCTGTTTTTGGGGACCTGAAATGTGAAGTGGTTCCTGCTGCCAAAGGGCTGGTGACACTCCCAGGCAAGGAGCAGTCAGATCTGCTGCCGTGGTAGGAGCAGAGGTGAAGTTTTCCCCAAGAAAATGGCAAACTGCTAACTTAATGTGTAGCTCTTGTCCTTCTCCTCTGGCTCACAAGTACATCTGGAGCGATGTGATGTGAAAAACAGGTTATTTGCTGAGGGAGGGTTAGGCTGGGATGTGTGGTAATGACAGGGCAGCTCAGGCTGCACATAAGCCCTGGTGCCTTGAGTGTAAACAGAAGCCCTGTTGTTGTGGAAGGTAAAGAAACACAGATCTTTGCCTTCCAGAGCCACATCCTCTGTGTATGAGCAAGGTTGAGTATTGTTCAGTGTTTGTTGAGGTACTCCTTATTCCACCTGTTTTTATTGCCAGGGCCGACTTCTGTGACAGTTCTTAAGCATTGATGTTCATAGCTGAGGGAAACATGTAGTGACCAGTTCTTGCAGTCCAGACCAAAAAGGAACTTTATTTAGTGATAACCTTATAATTTCCTCTGACATAATTCCTTTAAGACCAGCCCAGGCTCCATTATCATAAGCACAAAGAGTAAAATCTGTCAGTCAGTAACACAGCATTAATTTTTGTGACTGTCTGCTCCAGTCACAAAACCAGCAGAGCTGTAGCAGCAGAAAAGCACTTTGTCTGTCCCAAGGTTTATGTGTGTCTCAGCTGTCAGGAAATGAAGAATTGGGGCGAAAGCTCTCATTAATGTCCTTACTAAACTTGGTATTTTCTTACTTTTCTTGTCTTCTCTATCTAGAGTGCTCCATTCCTAAGCCAAGCATTAAGGCTTTCTACCATTTCTGCTGTGAAGCAAATCTCATGTTTCCACCTCAGTGTCTCTATTTTATTGAGTCTGCTGAAAGCACACCAGTTTGGGGTATTTTTCTTTGCATGTATTTTTTTGCAATTACGTGTTTCTCCAATTGCATTATTTAATACTGTCTGCATACAGGGTATAGGAACTATTCCTCCATTCCTGACTTGGCTAAATTCCTCTTAAAATCAATGGATGTTTTGAGTGTGCAAGGATGGGGCAAAAAGTTGTGTTCTACATTCTGCACTTCTAAAGTTTCCCCAAGTATCATCGCTTGCAATTAAAGTTTCAAAGCAGACAAGCAGCAAATACAACACAGGTAATTATAGGATCTATCAAATACCAGCACTAAATATATCTCTAGATGAAAATCTGGTAAACAGTTGAGCAATTGGAAAGTTGTGCCGTGGTTTTTTTTTTCTCTAAATAGATGTGTAGTAGAAAAAAACATTCTAACTAGTAATTTATTTTATTGCTTCTCTTGAATTTTAATGAAGATGTGTGCATATAGCCATTTTTTCCCCTGCGGAAATAAAATAGAATACTTTATGGTAAAGAGAGATAGACAAGGACAGTTTTGTAGCTGGGTTTTTGCTTACAAGCCTCCTCTCTTCTACAAATACAGGCTGTAATTCTCATTCCAGAAGAAGACCAGAAAGCAAATTTAAAATTTTTAAGACTGCAGAAGACCTATTTAGAGGTCATAAGTGATTTCCTAAGTACAATTAAACAATTAACACCTTAACAGGTGCAATTTTCGTGTGCGGGTGTGTCCATTAGTATTTGTATATCTCTTTATATAAGTAATTGTTCTGAACTGAACTGAATGAGGTTTTGTATATGAATTAAATTATTCACACAAGCAAATGCCAAATCCAATAAAAGTAATGAAAAGTAGTTTAGCTCTGAATATAAAAAGTATTTTTCTGTGCTTGGTATACAGAGACTTCTGTATTTGGTACTAAAGTCTCTCTGCTACCAATTTTGATCGTCACAATTAAAAATTTGTCAGTTAAAATATACAATCCTCAGCTTCAAATGAAAAAGCTCACTATGAAATATTAAAGTATTTGGTTTTTATATAAATCCAAGGAAAAACTAATTATCAATTGATAGTATTGTAATTATCAAGTTCCAGTGTAATTCCCTTCTGCTCATGAATGCTGAGGTAAAATCTTGGCAGAGAAAATGCACTCCATTACCTTCTGCAAATCAGAAATTGGATTTAATGCCACTTAGTCTGTTTGGCCAGTGGAAATACCAGGAGTTCACATTCATTTAAAAGATCAGACAATGCTTTTCATTAATATCAAGACTTTCCCAAATGTTGTGCACTAGAATATCCTGCCTTGATGCAGTGTTTTGTACTCTCCTTTGCCCTCCCCTTCCCCACTGAGATACCAGTCAGAGGATGCTCTTTAAGAATTTAATAGGTATTAACTATTGCTGCATATTGTCGCTGTTGCTGATGTTTAAAAACGAAGTAGATTTAACATCCTGAAACTGTAGTTACTGAACCAAACAGAAGTTTACTATAAAAATGTTCCTCTAAAAGTTGTTATAAATTTCAATGCCAAATTTCATTCCAAAACATATGTGAAGGGGCTGTGAATGAGGAGTGCTCTTTTTGTTGCCTCCTATTGTCCCATGTAGCTTTTCTGGGTGCAACCAGAGCAGCAAAAGTGCTGAGATTTCTCACCTCAACCCTTACAAGGACAGGCATTTATTCTCATAATATAAATTTATCTCAAAAGGACCACCTGAAAAAGTCTGGGGGCGTATACCACCAGTACTGCTGGGCCCACACATAAAAACCTCAGTGGAAAATTAGCAGTGCACATTTTCATAATTCAATCTTTCATTTAGATAATGCAAAGTCTCCCTAATTGTTTCTGTAGTGCTTGATTGGTGCTGGAGTGGAGCTGTAGGAGTGTTATCCCTCAGGGACCAGGGATCATTGTGCAAATGAGATGTGGATCTTGTCAGGCTGCCTGGTGTGGATGAAATTTTAACTAGGTAAAGCCTGGTACAAGAAATTTGGTTAGAACTGCTGAAAAAATAGTAATAGTTGTTCTGGAAGCTCATTTTTCCTGCTTTGATAGCAATGGTAATGACTTCAGATTAATTTTAGCATTGACAAAAAAAAAAAAAAAGAAAAAAGAAAAGATGTAATTGCAGTATTCAGAACCCTGAGGCAAATCAGTGGAAATGCTTTGGAAAGGATAATTATACCTGCACGAGGAAGAAGATTTGTTTAATAGCATTTACTGGCCCAATTAAGGAGAAGTGGAGGAAGGGCCAATCTGTTACTTCTTCAACTGTCCACTGAAAAAGTGGTTTTGATATTCAAGCAGTAGAAATTGCTTTGGCTTTTTCCAGGGTGATTCCCCAAGGTTTAAACATTTCAGTGACTGTTGGAGGGATCTTGTCTCCAGCTGTCAATACCATCCCAGACATGCAGGTGTTTCACCATCCCAACAAGAGAGACCTCAGTGAATTTACATGGCAGGTGTTAAGATTCTCACCACTAACCTAGTCTGGCATAATCCCAGTCTAAACATCCCTAAGAGATTATCCTGAAGTGGGGGAAGATGGGACAAAAAGAGGATGCTTTGCTGTTCCACAACAGCAGCAGGTTTGACTGTTTTGCCACTGGTAAGAGCTGGAGGCTCCAGGCTGGTGAGTGCAGTGGAGGATTTGCTGCCACAGGGTTTTCCCCAGGGCTTCCCTGCTCTGACAAATAGTGATGTGTGTGTTTTTAATGTAGGTGTGCAACACACAGGTGTGTGCACACACCAGCACCTACAAACTAACACGGGCATTTTGTGTCAAAGAGTTCCAGGGTACGTACTCAGATTATAGGCAGACATGGATTTTACCAGAGGGAGTAGAGAGAACAGAGTTTAAGAGGGTTTTAATCCTTATCTTTCATTTCCTTGCTGTAGTGCTGCTGTTGCTTCTGGCACTGTCCTCAGATCGTGAGTGGTTACAAAAGTTTTAGTTGAAAGCAAAGGCCAAAGCTCACTTTGTGCAGTTGCCCAGGGGTAGAGGCACTGTGTGCAAAGGGCAGCACTGGCCTCTTCAGACTTGGAGTGTGGAGAGGGGATCTTTTTCTCTGCATGTGTTTAATTTGAGCTTTCCAAGGCAGCCAGTTGGAATTGCAGAACATAATTCAGGCAACAGCCAGCTCTGGCATTGTTAAAGCAAGCACACACCCCTTTATAACCCAAGTAGGCAAGAGCATAAAGGCACTCTTTGCTATCACCCACAGAACCCACTGCAGAGAGCACTGGGCCTAATTACTTAAATAAAATGAGCAAACATTCCATTAAAACAGGATGATATAATCAGGAAAATGATAACTAGAAATGTTACAGTTAAAAACTCCATAATCTGAATAATAAAAAGCATTTTCATTTTGCAAAATTTAAAGCTGACAAATGGCTCATTGTCTCTTTTTCAGTGAGACCATCAGGAGTGGTAAGAAAGTCAATCAGGCAGAATGTGATGGGCAGTTACAGTAAAATACATGATTTTTGCCACGTGCAAAAAAGGTTTGGTGTGAGAGGTGGCAGGAGAGAAATGAGTACTGAGCAGGAGCAACCTCTCTGTTTGGTTTATTCAAGTCCACATCTTACAGTAGCTCTACACAGATTTATTCAGAATGATCCAGTCCAAGGAGAGGTTCTCTGAGCCCTGCGCTTCAATTAATCTCATTCTATTGATTAACTGCAGATACCTTATCCCACCTATTAACCAACCCTAGTGCATTTCCAGTCTCTGAGCAGTGTGCAGTCCCCTGGTGCTTAAGGACTTACAAAGAAATAACCAACACAACTCATGGCTTTCATGGGGCAGTCCTTTAATGAATAATAAAAATATGAATGGCACCACAACAGCCTCGCTTCTCAATCTCAGCTGCTGAAAAGAAAAGCAGGAGGCAAGGAAAGATGCTGACACTGTTACCTGTTAAGATTTTTTTAACAATTAGTCACTTTTGCCTCTCCTACTCAATGTTATGCCTAAATGTTTCTATTACAAAATCTCTACATACATCTTGAAAATAATATTTTTTTTCCTATGACAGAAAATAAAAAAAATCAAGGACTTTAAAAAACTGTTGAAAGCCACAGTAGATCCCCAGAAAAAACTGCACATCCCATGATCCCTGGTGGAAGGACAGCACCAGCCTCTCAAACACATGGCTTTGATCTGATATTTTATTCTCATCCTACATTTCTTCAGCCGATGACTGCTCGGCTCTAGATTTTTAATTTAATCTGTTTCATAAATGGCTACTTGCAAAATTGTGTGGAGTTAGGCTAAGTTCTGAGTTTTCCTATGACATGGAAAGATCCAGCCTTGATCTCAAATTCTCACTTCATCTTCTCTCAGCACAGGTGTGTATTCCTGACTGACAAACCACCAGCTCCGACGTGTTGCTGTAAGGCACACAATAAATTATAGATCCTGCTCCAAAACTGTGCATGTATTAATGATGCTGTTGCAATTGCATAAAAATCTTATTTTGGGAAATTGTGAGGCATCTGCCCCAAACTATGTACCCAGAGTTTTCCAGCAGGTAAGTGAGCAAGTGTGAAGTCAAATGGAAATGGTGGATGTTGAACCGAATATCATTACCCAACAGCGTCTATAAACAAAGACAGAAACAGAATCAAAGCCTCTTCCCTTTTTTCCCCGATATCCTTTTCATTCAGCAGAAGCAGAACTGCATATTTAATGGTTTGCCGTGGAAGTAGCACATTCCTGACAGTTGTTACAATTCCAGACTAGCAACACTGAAACTAATCCAGAGCAGGAAAGAGCTGCTGGCCCTGGGGCAGTGCCCAGGTGGAGCAGGCGCTGCTGAAGGAAGCAGATGAGAACGATGGACTAGGACACCCATATGGAGCACAGAGAATGGAACTGACAATAACCCCACATTCAACAACCAGCATTATTTTCTTCAAAATGTCCTTCACTCTGGGCATGACTCCCCAAACCAGGAATGCAGCAGATGAGTAGGTAGCAAAGCAGCCCAGTTGGGTGTTGGCCAAATCCCAAGTTCAGTAATTACACTCTGCTCTTAAACTCCCCCCACAGCTCAATTGGAATAAAGCTCTTTTTCAGCCTGTCCTGGAGGATTGTGTAGTGTTTCTGTGAAGCTGTACTACACTGAAAAATATCTCCTCCCATTAAAATTGCCCAGGGAATTAGGTAGACAGAAAGCTATTACCAGAGTTGGAATGTGGGCAGAGCACCAAGGCTGACTTACACTTGCATGGGGATCAAGGGATCTTTGCTGACGAGGAGTGTCAGACCCTTATTAAAGAGCTCAGGTGGGAATAGCTCACTGTGCTGCCTGAATACAAACCCAGGGACTTGGGATCTCCTCACCAGGAAGTGACCCAACACCTGGGATATTTCCTAACAAATCACTCTCTAAAAGCCTCTGATCCTGCAGAGTGTCTTATCATTACCTTATTTGGTTATTTAGTAATATTTATGAAATTATTTGTTGATTTAAAAAGTTACAAAGATTTTTCTTTTCTTTAAGGACATCATGAACAGAAAGCAAACTGCATTTTAAAAAAGGCTACCAAGAGAAAAGCAGCAATATAGCCCAAATATACTGAGGCAAGTGTTTTAATTTCAGTAAGTAGATAAACCAAGAACCCCACAGAGTATTTAAGTATTTAAGCAATCTGAGCCAGGCCTGCAGCAGGAGTGAAAGCATTCTGTGTTATGTTAAATAGACAGCTGTAACAGTTTCCTTACCCTCCAAAGTAGGAGTCATTTAAAATATTTAGGTAACCGACTCCCAAATTCATTTATACGCCCAAAATTTATTCTTACTAAACAAGAATAATTTAGAACAGTCACTGTACAAATTCCTGTAGGAAGGAAAAAACTCCAAATCCATCACATACACTGAGTCTGTTATTTGTATTTTGTGCCTTTTTTTTCCTTTTCTTCCTGTAGTCGCCTTTCTTCTTTCAGCTCAGGGCAGCTCTAAGCTTGAGGCTTTAATTTCCTTCATTTCTTTACACTCAAATTTTTTGTATTTCCTTGTGTGCAGCCACCTGAGGATGAGCAGCACAGTGATGCCAATGCCAGCAGTCAGGACCACCACGGTGACCACAGCACTAATGCCAGCTGCCAGCTGCTTCATGCAGAACTGTGGGGGCTTTTCATCCACATAGTAAATCCAGAGCTTTTCAATAGCCAGAGCATCTCCATTGACTGAGACAGTTAATTTACTGTTGGAATGGAACACAGAGTCGTTGTTCACATCTTTTTCAAAGTAATAGGCCACATCAGCTATATCTACATCCCACCTGGGTTTCTTGTTCTGGTCCAGGCGGATCTGGATAAGTGGGGGGTCGTACTTGATGGCTGCGATGTACTTGGGGTGCAGCTTGTACCTGCTCTCAAACAGCTGTGTCAGGGCCTTGGCCACATCAGGAGCACTGAAGGTTCTGGGGCTTCTGTGGTGTGTCAGCTCAATGTAGATCCAGCGTGTCCTCACCAGCTCGCTGCAGCTCAGGCTCCTGTCCCCCTTCTCGGTTCTCCGCAGGCCGGCAGTGTTCACACACCAGCAGGTGCTGGACTGATTGCACTGCCTGGCTTTAAAGGCACCGCTGTCCTCACAGTCAGGGTTGTAAATGCCATCGCTGTCTGACAGCCCATGGGGAGGTCTCCAGAGGCGCTTCTCCTTCGGGGGCTGCATTTCTGCCTTCAGCAGGAAGCATTTTGCAGTCAGGGTTGAGCAGTCTACAGGGTGATCTGCAGCTGCCAGCCTGCAGGTGCAGTTCCCAGGGCTGTCCTGGGCACACACTGCCCACTTGTTGGTTGCACAGGTACAGCTGTCGTGGGCTGCTGAAGCGACTGCCAGAATCAAACCCAGCACAACCCCAAACAGAGGCTCCATACTGCAGGTGAAAAGCACAGATAAAGTCCTGAGAGAGATCAGGCAGCATCCAAAGCTTTAATCCACTGACAGAGCCTGCTCATTCCTACACACTGGTGTGCTGCTCCCTTTATTGATTCAAATCAGACCCACCAAACAGGTTCTTCTTCCAAAACAACTGGCATCTCCTTCCCAAATCCCAGTCAACAAGCCACAGCTTCCCAGCTCCCTGTTGCTTCTCAGGGAGTGGCACCTGCCTCCAGCTGCCTCCCTCGTTCCTGCTTGATGGGGAAACAACAGGGAAGAGAAGAAGCCAAGCTCCTGCCATGGGCTTCCTTTATGGGTTAAAGACAAGCAGTTGGCCCTTTTCTTCCTTTAGACTGTGTATGGACTATATGCAAATGGGTGTTTAAGGAGTTTCTCCCATTTCTGTTGGAGGAAATCCTACTCCTCCATTTCCATCATGGTTCTTCCTGTGTCTTCCACTGCACAGCATCTCTATCATTCCACTATCTAGATTCTTATCAGTTATGGACTTTCTACTTTGATAGCTTTATTAAATAAAGCCTTTGGGAGTTTGATGGTTGCTGCCTGGAGCAGCTGCTGTTTCAAGAGGAACCCCAGCTGACCAGGGTGATGGCTGCTCCCCTGCACAGAGAGCACAGGAGCGCAGCCTCATTTTGCAGCATGGAAAGCTTCTCTCCCACCTTTCCTTTGGCACATGCTCATCCCAAGGCAGCACTAGGAATGCTGATTTTCATGCTTATGTTACCCTTGCAAACTTGTTTGTTATTTCTGAAGAAATTTTTCAATCTGAACTTTAATAATGCCTTTCACAGAACACTCCAGTGGCTCCCAAGCCTCACAATGATCTACAAACCCACATTACCATTTCCATGTGCTTTGGCAGCAGCTGACAAAGATTTTCCAGTTTGCATTAAGTGAGTCCCATTCATCTGATTTGTCAAGCCCTGTCAGACTGATTATAAATCATTATTTTGGGAGCAGTAATGACCACAGAGCAGTGTGTGCACTGCACTCCCAGCCACGTGCCTTGCAGTCAGCTCCTGCCTGGGTGCTGCTTACCTGAGCACTGCCCCACTTCCAGTCCGTGCCAGCTCCTGCAGCCGTGGCTCTGTCAGCTCACTGGGAAGGGCCCTGCTTGCCAGTTCAGAGCTCAGAGGAGGTGTAAAATCAGAGCTCCACATGGAAATGGGATGTAAACACCCTCTGCCAAAGCAGGACACAAGCTGGATATTCCTTCAGGTAATAATAACTGTATAATAATATATATAATAATTACCTTTCTTGAAAAATAATTGAGATCTACAGCTTAAACTATTATTAAAACTGCCAGGTAAGTCAATTTGTCATGCTGATGATTCTATAATAGTTTAGCAACTCTTTTCCCATTTCTTAGTCATTCATTTACCTACACTACAACAGCTTTTTTAATTTTCACATACCTCCTTCAAAGTCAAAATCCATTTAACTGTCACCTACCTCCTAATATCTTGTCTATATTTTATTTCATATTATTTAAATGCCAAAAGTGAAATATAGTTCAACATAAAAGTGCATTTCTTCCTTGACTTTGTCTTTTACTGGTGGATTTCCCTCTCTGTAAATAAGGAACAGACTTACTTCAAAGACAAGTTTTTCCAACAATATATATATATTTTTTCCAACTACTTATATATATTTATATATATATAAAAAATGTAATGCCTCTATGACACCAAAAAAGTATTATTTCTTTTAATCCATGCTAAGCTGTAGCAGTACTACAAGAGTTAATTATTTAGAACAGCAGGCTGTAAAAGGAATAATCCTGTAGGAAATGTGGAGTGCATTATTTCTTTAGTGATCTCTGCTTCCATGGAAACAATTTCTCAGCACAATTCTAAACCTCCTAAAAGTAGGGCAGTAGGTCTATGTAAAGCAGCAATTAAACAACCCGAATACTTTTATCTAGGCCATTAAATACTTTGTCCAGCATTGCATGTGATTACAGTGTTCACTGGGATGTTCAACCAGCAGCTACTTCCTGTGGGGATGGATGAAGGTCTTTATCCCTCACCTCCCCATGGAGACACTTGGGGTGCTCAGCTGTGCCACACCCCCCTTTTGGGGTGCACTGCCCTCCTCCCCAGCCTCTCTTCCCCTACACACTCGGTCCTGCTCAGCCCTGCCCAGCAGAGTGAATTCTCTCCAGCACAGCAGGCAGCAGCCTGGTTAACAGAGCTGGCACCAACACTCCTGGATCAGATCTGGGGAAGGGATATGGCCGATGGAAAGGGATCTGCCGGGTCCCTTCAGGATGTGCCCATGCCCCTCACACAGCTGATTCAGGACTGTGAGATGGGTGGCAAACTCTGGGGCACCACCCCGGCATCCCCACCCCCCGTAGCACTGGCTCATCTTCTGAAGGAGACGAAAGCACACGGGGTGTAAAAGAAACGAAGGAAACAACTCCCTCCCTATGGAGGCACAGGGCTCCTGCCCTGAGCGTGCTCCCTGCCCACTTTGCTCACACCAGCAAGGGCAGCTCTGCTGCGGCTTCCGAACCGCTCCTGCAGCCGCGGTAACAACGCGCCCTCTGCTGGGACCGAGCTCCCTTCTGTCACCTGCGCACGGAACAAAGACATTCCAGACCCAGGCTCGGGGACAAGCGGCTGTTACTGATACACACACACATCTCTCAGGGTATTATTGCGTGTACAGTCTTTATTAGTAGACTCTTGTCTATCATCAGTCAGAAATAGCAGAGAAGCAAGCAAAGGAAAGAAGTACTGAATGTCAATGGCAACAGCGTTAACTTTTTACTGGGTTATGGATATTATTTATTTTTTTTAATGGAATTGTTTTTGGAGAGTTAGTTTAAAAATAATAAAACCAGAGAGGTTCCCTCCCCTTGCACACAAGATCTGCATCCTTGTGAGGCAGCACTGCTGCTAACTGGGAGAGTAAAACAAGATTCAGCCAACAAATGCCCAAAGGGATATTTGCCAGAAGTGACATTTGGGGGAGGTTGTTTGGGTGTGTTTTGTGGTTTTTTGTTAGTTTCTTTTTTCCTTTTCTAACCTATTGAATTCCAGTTTGAACGGTATCATTCTATTCACTACTCAACAATTTCTCATATCCTGAGCAACAACTTGGTAGGGTGTAACACTGGACCTATGGAAAGGAACAGCAGATTAGTCCACACAGGTCCACTGAAACAAAGCCTGAATGGGGAAAAAAACACTTTATAATAAAAAATTTTCATGCCTAAAATGTGTTTGGTAGAACTGGTATATTAGTTAAACAGATTTTTATCTCCTGGGAAGCATGCAAATTCCAAACTCCTATCATTAACCACTCAGTGAAACTAAATGATGAAAAGTAGGTTAGTTTATTTTCTTACCCTGGCTCCTGTCAACAAAATCATTATTCAGCATCACAACTGTGCTCTTTCCAATTCCTTTAGAATTCTGTGTGCTAGACTGGATCCTGATGGTACAAACATTGTATTTTCTCCCATGCCACCCTTCTAACAGTCTCTTGGAAACCTGGAGCCTTCACGTGCATGTCAAAGGCTCAATCCTGTCCCATGTCCTCAGTAAATCACTTCAAAAGTCTGGGCTACTCAAAACTTTCCTTGGGTAACAACACTGTTAAACACAATAATACAACTGTGTGACTTTAACTCAGTAATCTTTAAAGAGGGAAGCTGCCAGGACACTGTACCACTACCTGGGTAATCCTGACCCACCCCAAAGGGCTGGGAATAATGTGTGGACAAGGAGCAGTACCTACTTCATGGTGCTGTTACACAAGAGCAGCTCTAATTACA
Source organism: Chaetops frenatus (assembly GCA_013400775.1). Taxonomy (NCBI): domain Eukaryota; kingdom Metazoa; phylum Chordata; class Aves; order Passeriformes; family Picathartidae; genus Chaetops; species Chaetops frenatus. The sequence continues at coordinate 1,193,568 of VZTR01017519.1, forward strand.
GCTGCCAGGTCACTGACACTGGGGGATTTTCCAGAGTGCAGAACTGCAACCCAAACACCCCAGGACTGAGAGGGAGGAATGCTGTCCCACCTGAGTGTAGCTTAACCAGGAATCCATGCAATAGAGGTGGTCAGGAAACCCCAAAAATGAGAGTTTTGAGTAAATGCAGACTGAGTCAAGAGGCCATGTAGAGGGGGATACACCAAGGGGTAAATTACACACAGCAGTGGGACCTAAAGCTGTGCACCAGCACATCTGAACAAAGAGAGAGCACACAACACCCACCAGTACTACTGAGTCCACTGCTCTTAAATGTGCCAAAATCACTGAGTTTCAAGGGCTCACATTTTTGTCTGATCAGGTCCTGCACCATCCCTTTAGTGACAGAAATGGACTCATGAGGCCTGATAAAAATATAACATTAACTTCCTGGGAAGGAATTCCCTCCTTAGGATGCAAATCTATGATTTTAAAGCTTTTCAAACTCTTTATACAAACAAAAAGCTGAAACATATAAAATCTTAAAATTCCATTTATGTTATGTAGAACTATATATGTATGTATATACACTCACACACATATTTTCTTAAAATAAAAGCTGGGTCCATTGTCTCCCCTCTAGATATGAACTCATAGTCTTGCTTGAGACTTTCAAATATATTTTAGACCTCTCTGAGAAACTCTGCCCAAGATAAATGTGTAAATAGTAATACCTGTAGACAGGTCAAGTTTCCTTAGTATTTAGAAAGCAACATATAAAGCACATTTTTTCTAAGAAGATTCACAGTGATACAGCTCATGAAACATTTCCAAGTTGCAATCAGGAAACTTCTCAATCAAGATCAATCTGTGACTGATTTATCTAAATATATACCTATATGAAATCATAACTGAGGAACTGATATAAACCAGTGTTTTTCTATTGAACTGTACATTATAGAGAAGACTCTAAATACAAAAGGGGGGGATTTTTTTTCTTTAAAAACACAAATCCTTTTCTGCTTATTGCACTCAGTTTGTCATCAATCAGGAGCTCTTGTTTCCACAGGAAACAGTGGCAATTAGAAGTGGACAAACCACAAAGATCCAGAGAACGACATAAAACCTCCCTGTAGAATGGAAGGTCAGAAAGATGCAACCTGTAGTAAGACAGGAGTTATCATTTCCACTGGAAACAAGCACAGCCACTACTGAGAATCATGAAACTCATCAGCTTTTTCTCCCCAATACAGAAGCAGGATGGGGAAGAATGTGCCAAAAGAATCAGAATCAAAGGGGAAAAGTAATGAGAAAAATAATAGTAAAAAAAGATATTGGGTGATATATTTTGCTACAATTGAACGGAACTTCAGACCAGATACCAGGAAAGTTAGAGCTACAAAACTTTCATTTCAGTTAAGTTTCCCTTTTGTGAATTCATTCAAACTTACACTCTCTAAAGCAAAGGAACAAATTCATTCTGAGTCAGAGGTGCACCTGTAGATAAAAACATTAGAGAAAATTCCCAAACTGAAAGACTTGAGAGGACAAACTCTCCTTGGAGACTGATGCACAACATTCTTGACAGGATGTCCTGCTTCCCAAACATCAGGCTGGTCAATCATTAACTCCATTAACATTAAACATTCCTCAGGCACACACATCACACACATTAGGAGTTTTCAAAGTGTTTTTAAACCACAACAATAAGATGACACTGGATTCTTAACAGTCACTACTAAAAGGGAAAACAATTCTGAAAGAGTTGACATACTGGAGAGGAAGGGAAGAAATTAAAAAATAAAATTCCAAAGCCATCACACGGGCAATTCATGTGAACCTTCATTCTCACTTCCTTCAGCATTATTCCTTTTCTCACTCTTGTATGTGGAAAGGAATAAGTTTTCTATCTGAGTCAAGAACTCTTCAGCAATGAGGCAGTTTGTTACCTTCCCCAAAGTCTTCCTCATGCACTCCAAAAGCTAGGAAAAAAAAAGGAAATCTGTTTTAAATTGTCATTTTTATCCCTTTTATCTGATAAGCATTGCAAATAGATTTTTATTTATTTGGGATGAACACTACAAACAGTGTTTGTACATTATAAATTTAAAAGGAATAGTGTCATGGGTGATCTAAACACAAGTGTTTATAACCAATGACCCAAAAGATACATTTCAGAGCATTCTACCAACTCAGTTTTAGATTTACACTTTATAAGCAAAGTCATGTTGAGAGGAAACAAAAAAATTCAATGCATGCAATTACTGTGTGCAAGTTTTTTGTTCATGTCTTTTGCTTTGGGCAGAGTTTCTGTCTTGTCTGTGCAGGAATGGTACAGCTGCCATCAGTCAGAGCTCCAGAGCAGTGACTACACTGACTGGAAAATTAAATTTCCTACTTATCCATGATAAACATGGCACAGCAGTATTTTACTGATGGAACAAAGGACCAGGAAGGCCAAATCTGCTCTTGAGACATGTGCTGGTCTTGACACTGAAAGCACACAAAATGCTGAGGAAAGACTGAGTAATTTTTCATTAATTCTTCTCCAAACTGTGGGTCAAACTCAGTGTCTGCACCCCCACCTCTCTCAGAGGAGGATCTTTACTTTGCACTGTGTTGTAAGTAAATAAACTGTACCACAGAAATAATTTATTGTCATTAATTTACATCTCTGATTTGTAAAAGTGTTAACTCCATGTGACTTCTGACATGAAACAGACTTGCATTTAAAACCACACATTTTAACATTTAAAATGTTTATCTAACACTAAAAAGTTAAGAGAAGAAAACTTACTTTTTGCAAACAAGTCAGGTCAGAATCTCTATGAAAAATTTTATCCATGGGGACACTGCTGTTGGAAGAAAAACAAACAGGAGTGCTGGAGAAAGCAGCCACAGGTCTTGACTGAAACATAACAACAAATGTATAAAAATTCTAACCTGGCTGTTTGTAACAGAAGTAGGCACATACCTATGGCAAAATCTGTATTTCTCAATTATCCACCTTGTTTTTTCAAATATTAATTCCCACTGAGGCTCCTCCAACATCTGTTCCATTTCAAATTTGTAGGGCAGGCCTGCAATCAATTGAAGATCATTATTCAGTGTTTCTGCTACACTCAGCTGGTTTTTTCCTGCTTATTTTAGGTGCAGTCCCTTCCTTCCCCATAACTGTTCCTCATTTATTACTGACTGCAGAAGCCTGTAGATCTGTTACTTGACATTAAGGAGGCTAAAGCATGACGTGTTCTGGATTCCAAATTTAATTCTGGTGGGAGTAGGAACAAATCTGTTCTGCTCCCTGCCCTTGCCAATTCCCATTCCATAAGGAAGGACACAGAAATCTACAACAAACCCAGAAATGGAAAAATGAATTCAGCATTTATAACTTAGTAGGACTTTTGTAGTCTAAGATTTATATGGTAATTACATTAATAAAGAAGGTTTGGTTTTTAAGTATGAATGGGCTGATGGTGAAGTGCTAACTATTGTTTTCAATTTCAAAGGAATTTTGGTCAGAAATTAAGAAATTCTTCCAGTTTACTGCACGTGGGGAAGAGAATTTTAGAAAATATTTCAAAGGTCCAACAGAAAGTTACTTGCAGAACACAATTTGTTTACCAAAAATCAGGGAGAAAGAAAGAGACTGCACATTTCAGTAAACCATCTCCAAAGAGCCAGAGGAGATGGCATTTTGTAAAACTTTGATTTCAGGAGCTAAACAGAAATCTGAAATTCTCTCAGAGAGCAAATGCATGTGATCACAAAGATTTCTACTTCTAAGGGCAATAGAGTTTATCAGGACTTTAACTCCCCCCCCACAAGGGTGGGATGTGTGGGAAAAGAGGATAAAAGTGCAGGAGCCTCAGTGTGGTAAACAGGAACTGGGGCACAGATGTGGCCACTGCTGCCCCTGCCCTAGGACTGTGCAGGGAGGCTCCAGGGAGATGGGCTCCCTTGCCTGCTTCCACAGGAAAAAACAGAGGGAACTGTGGGCTCACAAGGCCTCAGCTACTGCTGTGCCAAGAGAACTGGAAACCTTGGAGCATGGATGCAAAAATCAGGACTTTATAAACAGAGAAAAGAGGAGAGAGAACAGGCAGCTACCAGAACCATCTACTGCTATTGGGGGAATTTTCCTCAAATCCATGCCAGGAAAAGAGCAGAGGATCTGATCATCACTTGCAATACAGCAGATTTTATGTGATATGTCCTTAACTGTTCAAGAAAAGAAAAGGTCCTGTTTTCATGAAATGCCAATGGTATTTTTAGTCATTTGTTCCCTTAGGTGGGGGTTCATGCCAGCACCATTTCAGCTTTCATGCCTTGTGTTCCCCTGGACAGCTGGCACACTTATGGGATCCTTTGACCTTCTGAGTGCCACATTACTCAAAAATTAGGGAGTTTTGGCCACTAGAGCAACCAATTCTTTGCTATTTATTTGTCTCCTCGAGCAGAGAATCTGTTCAGAATGTTGCAATGCAGCAAAGGCCAAGTAAGACATGGAACAGTTTCTAAGTTGTTCATATCGATTTTGTATGTAAATAACAGGGACCTGTGTCCCAACCCTTTCACTTCTTTCATGAATTGTGGGAACTACAAATACAGAAGATCAATCTTGTATGTATTTATATTTGTTTATTCCTGTCAGCACAGACAGCTCACAGGTTTATTCTTTCAGTGAAATTCCTGGGCTTGTCTAGCACATGTTATCAATATAAATTACACCATTTATATAATACCATCATATAACCAATATAAATGCATAAATACCCATTTCTCAGGTTCAAAACCAGATACCTTCCCCATAACACCCAAAAGGAAAAGGAGAATTAAGACACTGGTTAATGAAAGAGGGGTACTTACGATAGGAGCCATCAGAACTGATCTCATCACTAATGACCAGACAGGTGATCTGGGAATAGGGGAGAGGATTATTCCTGTTGTAAGGGCTTATGATCATTCCAATGAACATGGCACCACCCCTGGAGAAATAGCTCTAAAAAACACCAAAAAACCAACATATAAAAATCCAGCCTTGTTCAAAACAGCAATGCTGAAATCTATTTATGTCAGTTTATGCTGAGCTGAGGTAAGATGCATCAGTGCAACAGTGAATGAACCTGTAAGCACCAGGGAGGCTTTAGGGCTGTTGGGTGCTTTTTTGCTGTACCTGGTACTTGGCCTGAGTGTCGATGTCCCGGATGGAGGGGTTGGGGTCGAAGGCAGGGTGGGAGTGGTACCAGCCAATGACCTGGAAGCCCCTGGCTGCCAGCGATTCCGAGGCCTGAGTCTGGGACACCGGGTCCATCTCACACTGCAGGCCTGTGCTCAGGCTGTTGCATGGCTCTGCTGCACACACCTGGGGAAAGAGCATCAGCTGCATCACTGCAAGGAACCTCCATCAGGCACAGAAAACTTGCAGGGTTTTATGAGTCATTTACCAGATCTTCCTCATGATGTAGTTGACTCAAACATAAGCTTAACTCTCATATTTCAAGACTACAGTAATGAACTTCATTATATTTGATTAGCTGCTCTTCAAAAATAACAGATATATCTATTCAAATTACAGCTATGATCACTTCAGTTTTAATATTATAGAGGAAATATGAAAAGACAAACACTTACTTCCACAATTTTATCAGCTTCAGAGTACCTTCCACCAAGCAGCCCAATCACTTCTGCCAGAGACACATGAGAGTGCTGGAATGAGATCAAACAAGCAGGAAAGTTCAAGTTGTGGGATTTCTCACAAGTCAGAGACTCCTCAAGGATATGTAGAAGAAAAACTCAAGATTCTCAAATACCCAGTACTCCCATTTAAAGCAAACAGAAAATATTAAATTTGCTCATTATGTACACTTCACAGATGTAGTACAACGGTGCATTTTGAGGCAATCCTTCCAAACCTGCAGCCTGGTCAGTGCTGAACAACTGCACACATTTTGGTACAGCCTGTTGCTCTTGAAAAAAACCCACACATTGCTTTGCAAGCACAAAATCAATTCCCAGATTAGGAGAAAATGAAACCATAGATTTCAGAAGGGCAGAAAGTAGCTTTAAGCAAATTAGATTTAAAGTATGACAGAGAGTAGCAAGTAGTAAGGCTCTCAGTGAAGTAGCAAACCTCTTACTAGTTTTTCTAGAAAGTCAATAGCTCTACATTCAGCACAATACAAAACCCATTAATTTTAGGGGCTTTATTTAATACTAGGTTCTCACTTCTAGCTCTGACTGGAAAGTATCACTGAATGGTTTGGGTTGGAAGGGACCTTAAAGATTATCTCATTACCCCTCCTGTTATGGGCAGGGACACCTTCCATTAGACCAGGTTGTTCAGAGCTCCACCCAGCCTGGCCTTGAACACTTCCAGGGATGGGGTGCCCACAGCTTCTCTGTTTTGTTTTCTTGGTCTTCTTATATTGCTCATTAAAAAAAAGAACCAAACCCACAGCATACACATCACAGCTTTTTGAAAGACAAAACTTAATGCTCACCAAATCCATTATTAAAAGTGCTTCGGAAGACACTTTCACCTGAAAGGGTTCCTGGAATGATAAACACAATAATGAGTAGAAGAGAAGTAACCCCAGCAATGGAGCCCTCTTGGTAATTCACTCAGAGGTACATACCTGCTTCTCTTCCGTGAACAAACAGCACGGTATCAGCTGAAAGGGATCAAAGGAACTATAAAATGAAAGAAAATTTCTCTAAAGATGTAGGACAGTCAGGAAGTTTTTCAAGTTTCCCACTGTCTCCTTGGAGGAGGAGGAACAACGTTGTTTTCTTCACTGGATTTTCTCATCCCACATTAGGATGACTTCCACCAAATACAGAAATGTCACTTCCCACACTCCTGAATTCCAACATGGACCATCTGAAAAGCATGCCTGCTATTTCACACCAGGATACATATTAATGCTGTGCATGGTTCCAGCCTGACACTACACAGGACATTTGTTCTATTTCTAGCAGATCTATGTTTGAACACGATGCAATCAAATACCTTTTGATTTGTCTCGAACCTTTAGAAGATTTTGCAGGTTTCAGTTTTTCTTCCTCTCTCCTTCTTGCTAATTCTTCAGCTGAGAGATGCTGAAAAGATTTTTTAAAAAATCAAATGTTTCAATGTCTGAAGTGCTTTTTCAGCCCTGATTGCAAAACCAGCCCAGAATAAATTCTTGATACCATTGTCCTCTTGATGGAATTTGTGTGTTACAAGACTACTCAAAACAGAGGCAACAGCCATGGCAGAAACGTGCAGTGTGGAAGGACAATCCAAAATCAACAAGGTGCCTGATGAGAGAATTCTCCCTCTCTCCAAGTCACTCAAATTCAGTAAAATCACAGCCCACATCACAAACCAGGTGTAAATCCAGGTGTGACAATCTGCTGTTACAATCCACAGCCAGAATTTATCATGAACCCTCTTGAAGGATGAATGTTTTCAACTTTTATTTCCACCTAAGTATGTATTTTGCAGGAAGTGTTGTAATTATTAAACCACAGTTATTCAAAAATAGGTAAGGCATAACATTATGGAAGTAATTATTACATGTAATTACTCAAGATTGCAAATTAAGAGGATCTTCTATACAGGAAAATTGGATGTCTACAGTTCTTTACGTTTGGTATAATTTGAAATTGTAGGAACGGACAAGTATTTTCTTTTCAATTGTCCCATAAAATATTTAACCTTGTATGAATTTTTTAAGCACTTAATAAACCACACTATTACTGGGGATATTGCTAGTAGCAAAATTAATATCAGGAACTCATTATCACCTGCATAATGAACACAAGGAAACCATACAGAACTGAAAAAATAACATTTAAATGTCATTCTCCCATCCCCTACTGTTATCCTTAAGGCAGTTAACTGAAAGCACTGGGTCATGAAATCTCCTACAAGACAAGGCAAAGAGTTTTATGGGCATGAAACCCCTGTGGAAACCCCAAATACAGGTGTATTTATCAGCATGAAGATGTGCCAGCTGCTGCATTACTTTCAAATCACTGCTTCCACAAGAGAGGTTAAGTCCCTGTGACACAACCGTTCCCTTGTCTGTTTGATGCAACACCACCTGCCAGCAATTAGCAAGAATTGATGATTTAAGGCAAGTTTAAAGCACAGGAGGGTTACCTCAAATGTCTGTCCTTCCAAATCCTTTGCATCACACCAGTTCCCCCAAGGGTCCCGCACTCGCCTTCTTCTCGTACGCTGAGGCAAGAAACCACCACGAGTCAAAGCTCTCATCCTAAAAAAACTGCATTTCCTTCATCTGGGCAGCCCTAAGGACATTGGCCATAAGGTCACTGCCCCAGGAGTCCTACTGACACTCTGACATGTTCCCAGAAATAGAGAACAGAAAATACATGTTCCAGAAAATAAAGAACACCCTGGATTTCTGTAGAATTAAGTAGTTCACAATCTGCCATGAATGATCCTCAGTAAAGCTTTTGGTATTTAAGACTGTAAAGCCTGTTGGTGTTCCATGGAGTATCAGCACCCCTGACAGCACCAGGGCATTGATATACAGCTCTGAATTATTTCTCAGACAATACACAAAGCTATCAACTTAGTGTGTTTACAATTAGTGTATGCTACAGTTCTTTACATTTCAATTTATAACTTTTAAAGTGGGATTGATTTAGTTTTTCTCTCATCAACTGATTTACTTTGCTGTGAAGTACTTAAAAATGCTACATTAAGTGTGAATATAAAAATTAACTCTGGCAAGCCTTGATAATTCATGCAGTTATAAATGAGTTACTACTGCATTTAATTGTAATGCATAAGGCTCTTAGTAAGCTATAACAGACACCTACTGTATTTAACAGTGGAAATGCAAGCAACTTAATCACACACTGCAATGCCCTTCACTGTTTTCTGGCTAATAAATTACAGAGAGTGAGGAGGAGGGGGTTCAAGCTGCAGGGGAAGGCCTGGGAGACAACTGGAGTGAAATACCTGACCATGTGAGTGGGTGTGAGACACCTGTACCGAGACTGACACCCGAATCACAGGGCAGTTCCCTAAGGAAACTGCAGCCTGAATGAGAAGAGAAATTCCCTGGAGGAGGTGCCCTGGCTTGCAAGTGCAAGGTGGGAGGATTTTCCCCTCGTTTCTGGTGCCCCAGGCTGTACCATGGACTGCAGGCGCTGGGCCAGCTGATAGGCTTCCACCGTGTCCTTGCCCTCCCTGCAGCGGCTCCTGTCGGCGGGCTGGGGACGGTTGTACACGGCCTGTTCTGCAGGGGACACGCAGGGGACAATGTGTCAGCAGAGCCCAGGGTTGCTCAGCACTGCCACACGCACTGGAATGATTTGGGTAAGTGTTAACAGCAAGTGGCACAAGGAAAAAGCAACCAAAACGCTCACAGTGAAAAGACATCTCTAGACAATGGTAATTCTGAGTGATGACACAGCCCTCTCCCACTACGCTTTTAAAACAAAAATGCCACCTTCTTGTTAATTAATTTTTAATAGCTTTACTTCAGACAAAATGTAATTGCAGGACATTGCTCCTCTCCTAGGTGACTGTCCAGCTTTGGACTAAAATCCATCCAGAGCCTCTAAACCAAATCAAATTATGGGTGCATATTCAGTTTAAATAGGTCACCTGATTTTAGCATTTGAGTTGTTTAAAAACTAGCCCTGAGGATGAAGGCATTGGGGTTTACTTAGGAAGTAATTACAATTTAGTGTGGGAAAAGAAACAATAACTTGAACTCTGCCTAAAAAGGAGGGCAGAATTTCAGACACAGCTAGTATTAGGACACACAGAAAAGCACAAAACAAAAAAACATCCCACCAAGTGGTGTGTGGTTAAACATGAGGGAAGGGAAATAAAAAGAAAGAAAAAATAAAAGCTTTTCTGTAAACCCAAAATTCCTAATCCTGTTAATAGCCTACAAACTCCTCTACATTTCCAAGGTTATGAACCACAATCTGCTCAGAAGGTCCTTCCCAGCAAGGATGAACGTGCATCCTCTGTGTGAGCAGCACACCCTAATGTTGGGCAGTCCTTCAGCATGGTACCAAAAGAGGCTCTTTATTGATTCCACCAGAAATATCTTTACCACAGCCGAAGTTGATGGCTCCTATCAGCTCCAGGTACGTGTGGATCCGCCCGATGCCGTTGACGTCCCCGCAGTTCTTCAGGCCAGGCCGCACTGAGGTCTTGTTCAGGTATTTGGGTTTACACTTCTCCCTAAAATAAAGCACAGCACCTGCTCAAGGAGCAGAACAGACCATGGAGGGGATGAAGGAATGGTGTGACCGCAACTGAAGTCCTGTTTTCACTCTCTATGCACTTATTCCTTCCTTTTTAAACTGACACTGAATCGTCTCAGTTTGACACTTCTCTGGTGTGGAATGGAATTTTAGAACAAGCTGTCAGAGTACAAGTCAGCTGAGTGAGGACAGAGTTAAACTCAGTAATTCTTTCTACTTCAAAGCAAGCACAAACCAAAACTGGCAACCAAATTATCTTGAGCCTGCTATCACAAGTCACTACAGTTCCTTACACCAATCCTTTGGAGATAGAATATAAAATATTTAAGTATACAAGCACCACTCCAAATTGATTCTTAATTTGAAGCATTCTTTTGGTGAACATTATTTACTTTAGCACAGATTATTACTTCTTGCTGCCTTTCTGTAAAGGCAGGGCTACAGAATTAATACCATTAGTTATTTTAAGGAAACATTTAGTAAAACCATTCTTAGGTATAGGATGGCAAAAATGGCAACAAAATAGCACAGCCAAAATAAATGCAGCCTGTTCTGGTACAGGACATTAATTTTCTTAATGCTTCAAAGTATTTTCATTGCTCAGCTTCCAGAATGCCAGAGAAAAAAATCAGGAAAATGCAAAATAATCACTGCCAAGCTACCATACAATTAATTTCGCTCTTTTCAGAAGTAAGCGATTAGTGTTAAGTTGTGTTTTAACTACATCAAACCAGGACATCTTAATCACTTATTTCAGTAAAAGATTTTAATGCATCTCACCACTGATCCAAAATATAATTCCTGATTTTCAAGTAACGCTCCGGTGTTTTGGCCTGGCGCCCTTCAAAGAATTCGGGAATAGCCTGCTTTTCTTCTTCCAGAATGATGCTCCTGTCAACCTCCACTTCTTGATCAGGTGGCTTCAGCTCCTCTGCTTCCTCTTGATGATCTTCATCCACTTGGCAGGGAGAAGGAAAAAGCAATCCATTATCAGCTGGGTCCCTTTGCTCCTCACTGAGCTGTTCATCAGCTCCTTGCGCAGTCCCATGGCATGTGACTGGTCCACTTTGTTCAGCTTTCTCCACAAAATTATTGTACTGCTGGTAATCCAAATTCACAGCTTTATCCCCATTCAGGTGCTGGGAACACGTTGATGCCACAGCAGGAAATATCAACGTATCCACTGTCTCTGGCCTGGTGTGCTGAGGATCTTCTTTAGGTAAAGCAGTTGCAGAACTGTGTCCAGCAGATGAAAAACCTTGTCCCACTGCTTTTGTTTCAACTGGACTTTTTGGGATAAGAGATAATTCAGGTTTTCCTGTTTCTTGCTGGAAGGCAGGAGTGAGCAGTTCATCCATGTCATCAGTTATGTCCACTTCCTCATCATCTGACAGTTTTTCAATTTTCACTGCATTCAGGTTGGGGTCTGCACGGCCTCTCAGGTTTCCAGTTTCCACCCTTATCCCATCTTCCATGGGAAGGCTGCTCCCACATTGACTTTGCTCTTCTTTTTCTGAATCACCATTTTTTGCCTTAGGATAATATAAAACACTTTTAGGAGGGAAAAACAAAACAAACCCATCTGCCTCCCAAATAATCAGGACTGTTTTATTTGAACAGCAGATATTCTGAAGTGTTTCTTCTCCAATTTATCCTTTTAATTTATTTTAATCCATTGCAACTGACTTTTACAGAGCATTACAGGTATACTTTAACCCAAGTGTAAATTTACATGTCTTTCCAGTCAAAAAACCCTAGAAAGTAGTTATTTCTTCTTAAAGCCCACAAAATCTCAAATGAGGCTGAGCTAGAACTACAACACACAGCAGAAACAGCTGTGTAGTGGAAAACCAGTGTTTTCATACTAACAACCAACAGTATAACAGACCTCAATTATACTGCAGTTATTATTTAGTTATACCAGCAGTAAAATACTAGTCACTCCAGGAATTTGAAATCAGGTCTGAATTCACATCTAAATCTGCAAATAAGGATATTCCACTTCTCTGAATATGGGAGTGAATAAAGTACCTGCTTTGACAGCAGTCTCCTGAAAAGCCAGATTAAAGCCAAGCTACCCATTGGCAAACACCTTTTTGCCAGCTCCAGGGATGCTCCATTTACCTTGTTCCTGAAGTACTGCCGAGCGTACCTCTTGACTTGCAGCACCGTTCGAGTGCCGATCAACTTGGCAACTTTCGTCCACCTGCGGCCAAATTTCACCTGAAACAACAAAGCACATGGAAGTGACCCAAACTCTGACATCCCACACAGGGCACTGCATGTGTCAAACGAGTTCAAAACCTTGATTATTCATTAAAATGCACAAACAGTAGAGCAGACAGGTGTTAAAGAATCTCATTATTTTTGTTCTACCATGAGGAAAGCTCCATCCAATGGTAAGAATTATTCTTACTCTTAACTAAAGGATTTTCTTTACCCATTTCAGGCACTCTGCTGCCTGCTATCCCAAGGAATCCTTGTGCTTGGCAAAGCAAACCCTTTTACAAGTGGCACAACCATGTAATCTCTGCAGACCTTAACAGTGAAGGACTTTATTACCTGATCTGCCTTAAGAACACACGATACTTCCTGTAGTTAATGCAGCATTGACATTGTACAACAAACTTATTCATGTCAACTACTTTGCTTTCAAGATAAATTCATTAATTCAATTTAAAATATTATATATATATATCCAAGCAAACTCACCAGTCCTTGTTCAAACAGCTCTTTTTCCTCTGATGTCCACTTCAAGGAGCAGCCAGGTGATTTTGTAGGCGATCGCACCCTGGGAATGCAGGAGGCAGAAATCAGTGCTTTCCCAAATCCAGGTATTCTCCAATCCCAGTCCCTCAAGGCACCTCCTGACAGGAGGACTACTCCCAATCTTTGGTAAAACTCAAAGTATTGCTTTAAACATGAATGCGATTCATAAATAAAATACTGAGAATCACATCAGCTTCTCCATCACAGTGAAAGATTCAAGGCAACTCATTATTCATCAGAGACTAATGGCACAGAAATACCTAAAAGCAGGCAACAGAAAAGTTCAGGTAAAAAGGCAACTAGAATTAACAATTTTTTATTATAAGGATAACTGTGCTACAAACCCCTCCCAAAAACTGGTTTACTCTAGCTTCTTATTACACACAACAATATTTCTTCCTGTTGAAAGGTCTCTTAAATAATTTTACACAGCCAAACAAAAGAAACTTTAATTTTTTAAAAACAGTATCTAGTAACTTAACAAAACCAGACACCACACTTAAAAATGCAATTCAATCACTAAAATGTACATACATGGCTTTTCCAGTTTTCTTATGAGGGCTGCAAATGAAAGAGTGAAAACAAAAATTAGTAATTGTGCTGCTGATGTGCATCTCAGCAAATAACCTTATTTTAGAATGACTTTTCATTTCTACTCAGCTAACTAAGACTTTTCCCAGACAGATCTTACCTTTTCATAGATCTTTTCTCCACTTCCTTCTGGTTGAGCCATATTTTTTCGGAAAGTGATTTATTAGATAAATAATATCTGAAATCGTCATTAAGTAAGTTTTCAAAGCACCAGAGATATTTCTGCATGTGACAATTTTAATAATCATATAAATTAGACTGCTTCAGAATTACCCAACTGTAGAAACAAATATTACAGTTTCTACAGCAGGATTTCTACAATCTACCTAGAAGGTGACAGGGCTTCAGTCACCTTAATAGGGAAAGATTTGTCCAGTTCTTTTGGAAGTAGGAGGTTTTTAGCATTCTACAGGAAAACATAAAACCAAATCAGCAAAAGGATACTCTTCTTCCAGCAACATCTTCTCAATGACAGCCCTGTTTTGTTCACTAATGCTGCTGTCCAATGTCCAGGGCTGTAAACAACAAAAATACATTTTAATATCTGAATTCTGTCACACTGTACTTGAGTACTGACAATAAATAGTTTCTAAAAGTAAGGAAAAAGCACTGGTTAAAAACCTAAAAGACTGTGTACATGGAGGGAAGTGACAACACAGAAGCTCTGATAACCTTGATAGAAGCACCATTCATTTAAATAGACTTACAAGACTGTTGCCAGTTCTCCAAGATGAATCAAGATAGTGATCCTGCAGCAGGCTTGATGCTGTGTTTTCATGATCTCTGAAAGAGATTCCAGTATTTAGAACTATGGTATTTTGAATGTCATTGAGTTGTATTATCTCCACATAACATTTCGGCAGCTTTTCCCCAATAAGGTAAAAACAGTATCTTGTAAAGGCAAACTGCTTTTCCTGCTGAGGGGAGGTCCTATTTACACAAGGTTTAATAGAATCCTGCCATTCAGGGTTGTTAGAACCATAGAATAAAATCCTGGAATGGTTTGGTTGGAAGATCACCTCATTCCAAACCCCTGCCATGGGCAGGGACACCTCCCAGTAGACCAGGTTGTTCCAAGCCCTGTCCAACCTGGCCAGGATTCACCACCCTCACAGGGAAGAGCTTCTTCTCAATATTTTAGTCCTCTTACAGACTTCACCCAGTTTATATTTAATCTCCTCCGTAAATAACTACTAATTAGAGATCTGTCACTGATTAGCATCATTGATCAACTTCCTTTTATTTTGATGCGGCATAAGAGCTCTTTAGTAATTCATGTAATTACTTGTTTTCAAAAATCTTTGCTTCCAGAACATTCAGTCTTGTCTAAAGACTAATCAGCCCTATATTCCCTACGGTGCTACTAACTTGAACTCACCTACTGCTCTGAAGTGCTTTGTGCAGCACTTCAAATATCTCTTTATAGGATAAAGGATCAGGATGAGCTTCCATGTCCAGAGATCAATACAACACCTGCTTCTTTTGGAGCATACCCAGGAGAAGGTGGGATCAAGGGCCCCCTTTTCCAGCAGCCTGTCTGCAGCAGTGGCAGGGGCTCCTTGAGGGCAGCGTGTCTCTGGTCCAAACCTCTCTTTCTCTGCCAGCACCTGCAAGTGCTCGATTTGAGGCGTTACAGGCACTGCTACTCACTGCAGCATCCCTTATCCATGAGTTTGCTGAAGCCCAGAAAGCCAATGGAATCCTGGGCTGCATCAAAAGCAGCATGGCCAGCAGGGAGGAGATTCTGCCCCTCTGCTCTGCTCTGGTGAGACCTCACCTGCAGAGCTGCACTCAGCTCTGGGATCCCCAACATCAGAAAGACAGGGAAGTGTTGGAGCAAGTCCAGAGGAAGCCACAATGTTGATAAGAGCACTGGAGCACCTTCCCTACAAAGACAGGCTGGGAGAGCTGGGGCTGTTCAGCCTGCAGAAGAGAAGGTTGTGTGCAGACCTGAAAGCAAACTTCCAGTATCTGAAGGGGTTACGGGGAAGCTGGAGAGGGACTCTTTGCAGGAACTGTGGTGATAAGACAAGGACTAATGGGTACAAGTTGAAAGAGGGAAAAATTAGGTCAGATAATAGGAAGAAATTCTTTGCTTGAGGATGGTGAGGCCCTGGCACAGGTTGCCCAGGGAGATTGTGGATGTCCCAGCCCTGACAGCGTTCAAAGCCAAACTGAATAAAGCCTTGAGCAACCTGGTCTAGTAGGAGATATCCTTGTTCATGGCAGGGGGGTCGGGATTACAAGATCTTTAAGATCTCTTCCAATCCTTAACATTCTATTATTTTATGAATCCGTTTTCTGCACCTCCCTCCCGGCGTTCAGCTTTCTGAGCCTCTCTGCCTCCGCGAGCTCGCTAACACAGTTATACAACCCAGCACTTTCTCCACAGGTATTTTAAGGATTCTCCCAGCAGCCTCGCAGCGCTGTTCCGGGCTCTGGGGGCTCCCACGACGGCGGTTCCGCCTTCTCCTCACACCAGCGCTATCACAGCCCCGTTCTCAGTGCCCTTCCCGACGATGTCCCACACCGGCGCTGCCCCCTCTCCGCGGACACTCCGTAACACTCCAAGGTCTCTCCCGGAGCGGCGGGAATCGCCCGGCCCGGGGCCGCCCCCTCAGGAGAGGCTCTCCCCTCACGACCCCCGCCCGCCCCGGGGGGACAGGACGCGCTGGCCGGGCCGCAGCGGGACCCTCGCGACCCTCACTCACCCCGGAGCGGCCGCAGGGTCCCCCTCAATGTCCACCTCGGGCTCCTCCGCCGCCGCCGCCATGACACCGGGCCCGGCGCTCTCGCGCGAAGGGGCGGGCCCGGAGCCGCGGAGAGGGGCGGGAGCGGCGCCCTGAGGAGCAGCCGCGGCGGAGGCGGAGATGGCGCTGGGGTAGGCGGAGCGCGGGGCGGCCGGGGCGGGCGGCGAGCTGAGGGACAGGGCCGGGCAGTGAGCGGAGGTGGCTGGGAGCTAGGAGGGGACAGCTGTGAGGGAACATGACCGGAAGATGAGGGGACATGGATTGTGAGGGGAGATGGCCGGGCTGTGAGGGAACATGGCCGTGAGCTGAGGGGTCACGGCCGGGCTGTGAGGGTTTTGGCCGGCCGCTGAGGGGATGTGGCTGGGCTGAGAGCGAAGGGGAAAGGGGTAACAGTCAGGCTGGGGCTGAGGGGGAGTGCGGGATGCGGCGATGGGAGGCTGGAGCCCAGACTGGTGAGGAGCAGCCTCAGAGATGTGTGCGGGTCTGGGCCTTTCACTGCGAGAAGGACATGGAGGGGCTGGAGCGTGTCCAGAGCTGGGCAAGGGCCTGGAGCACAAGTGTGATAAGTGGCTGGGGGGGCTTAGGCGGTAGAAAAGGAGAATCAAAGGGGACCTTTTCTGTCTCCTCAACTCCCTGACAGGAGGAGGAAGCCGGGGCGGGGGGGTCGGGCTCTGCTCCCAGGGAAGGGACAGGACAAGAGCAAACGAGCTCAAGTTGCACCAAGGGAGGTTTAGATAGGATATTAGGAAAAATTTCCTCACAGAAGAAGTGATTAAACATTGGAACACCCTGCTCAGGTTGGTGGGGGAGTCCCCAACCCTGGAAGTGTTTAAGAAAAGACTGGATGTGGCATTCAGTGCTCTGGGTGGTCACAGGTTGGACTCGATGATCTCAGAGGTCTTTTCCATCCTAAATGGTTCTGTGATCCTCGGAGCCCTCACAGGCTGTGTGCCCCCGTGTCCTTCAAGTATGTGGCCATGTCTGTTCCTTCACCAGGGCATTGCAAGGGTCAAGTTAAAGTGTTGTTTTATCGATAACAAAAAATCAGTTTTAGTCTTATGCGTTCTTAAACCCGTGTTTCGTTTCTCAGGAGGTGTTTGGGTGTTTGTGGTTAACTTGGCTTGTAATCTGAAGGGAAGTGTAAGGGTTGATTATCATTATATAGGAAATAACCCCAGGGAACTTTCTGTTGACTCAGAAAGTGTTTCTGCTTATGTTTGTGTTATCGTCTCAATACAAATATTTTGAACCAAGAAACTCTGTTTCAACCTTTTTATTCTGCATATTTCATCTTTGTGCTGGGATGGATTTGAAAGTGAAATTAATAAATGGCAAATGTGATGGTTTTTGCTCTCTCTACTTAAAAATGCAAAATCTAGACAATGGTATGAAAAAAGATGGAAAGAAAAATAATTGTTAATAATTGTTGTCATCTCAGGAATACCTTGAGAATACAGACATCTTCCTGTTCATAATAGATGTTTTTTTAATTGTGATTTTGCCAAACAATGCTTAATGAAGCTATCCATACAGGTTAATATTCACAGATATATGAAAAGGTATTTTCTATCTTTGTCTTGGTTTCTACTAGAGGAGGTCAAACACAACGTGTTTGAGGCTAGAGCATTTTAAATAGGTCGCAAGTATGAGATTCATGAGAGAATTATCCTTCAGTGTTTTCTCTAACTCAGGAAGGGAACCTTTAGCAACTGCATCAAAGATGTCAACAGCAGCATGATCTTTTCTAGGTTTTGTTGCCCTTGAAAGTGGAGTTACTTTTCCTTTCTCCTTAATAGCCCCTTTATGCTTTTTTTCCCCCAGATCTGTCTTTTTTCCCCTGGTGCTGTTCACTGCCATTTTCAAACCAAACTTTATCTTTTTCAAGTAAATACCCAACCAACCGTCTTCTCGCATCTCCAATGCTTTAATTTACTTCACTGACGTATTTTCTTATCTTGCTGTAAAGTTTTGGCTCCACTTGCTTTAAACATGGATAAAAAAAGAATCTGCAGGCTCATTCACGTTGAGAAATGAGCATGTCTAAAACCTGAGAGTTCTTTTCTGTTTGTGTTCTGTAGAAACTCAGGATCACTTTTTCTTCTGGGGTAAAAATACCATTTTCTATCAGCCAGTGCAAGAGCTGGTCTGGGTCATTTATGCCTTGTACGAGTTCTTTTTTAGTCCTTAGGACTTCAAATGCATATGGATTTGTAAACAGGCTGCTTGAATGCATGATCATGTTGCTAATCAAAAAGTGAATTGAAGTATTGTTTGAAGGTAAATAGGAAATAGCAAAGCAGGCTCGCATAATTTCAGTCTTTTCATAGAACTATGAACCAACAACTGTTGTAGATCAGTGATAAATCTTTTAAGAAATCAAAACTCCCTCACCTTCGAGTTTCCAGTTGTTAGAAGTCCTTTGATCTTCTCTGTTCTTCCATAGCAACGAGTACAGCTTAATGACAAAACAAAAGTCTGATATGTAAAGATATTTCCCTTGGAAGGCTTCTTCCAGCTTTTTAATGCATAATTAAGGATTTAAAAAATGCTTTTGTGAATCTGGTATTTGAATAGAAGATAGTTATTAGTCGAGTTTCTCTGTTCCTCTGGCCAATCTGGTTCCTAAATGACCAGTCAATTAAACATGACAAAGGAGAATTCACAGCATAGTTACTGTCGCCATGATCACACACCTTGTATGATCTGAAATGAAGGAGTGCACAGTGCCAGCTACGCAGGTGAAAACCCTATCATGCAATGAAATAAAAGCATAAAGACTTAGATAAAAATAAACTCTATAAGCAGCTGGTTATAAAAAGTGATCCAGCCTTTCTAATATGAGCTACAGCTCCAGTCAGGGGTATATTTAAGGCCATGTAGCTCATCATTCCTGCTCTAACCCGGAGTCTGTCTGGAAGTTAATTCTTTTACATGAGGTGGATCAAGGCATGTGATTCAGTATGCAATATTTAAAGTATAATTAGAGCTTCAAATCTGTGTAGTCTTCCATATGGATGTAGGACCTTGGGATCTAGCTGTAATTACTTTAATTTATTGGTATTTAAATTCCCTATGGAAGAGAAGGAAATAAAATAGTAATTATCCACACATTTTGAAACCAATTGAGAGAAAAATTGAGATTACAGAGTTTGGGAAAAGCTAGAGGTAAAATGAACTGAAAAGCTGAAAGCTTGACCTTATTTAAGCAAATGGGATATTTTACCATCAGTTTCTTAGTTCAGTGCCCTTTTTACTGGGTCCTGCTCCCTTTGCATGTATTTTCTTTAAATACAGTATGTACAAGGTGACTGATAAGATTTTTTAATTTTTTGCTGTTGACTTAAACTTTAAAAGTAAGATTGCAAAAATTTATTCTATTAAAAAAAAAAGTTTTATTGAAGAAATAGCTGGGAAAGGCAAGACTTTTAATATCTATTTTGAAAGCCAGCCAGTTACCAAGTCAGCGAATTTGACAGCCAATTTAAGAGCCCAGTAATTCCTCTGAAATGCAAAGAAGGGCACTACACCAAGAATAGCAAAACCTTTGTCATTTAGTTAACGATCGTTAA
This sequence comes from Chaetops frenatus, assembly GCA_013400775.1. Lineage (NCBI taxonomy): Eukaryota > Metazoa > Chordata > Aves > Passeriformes > Picathartidae > Chaetops > Chaetops frenatus. The sequence continues at coordinate 1,213,468 of VZTR01017519.1, forward strand.
CTCATAGCATGGAAACCACGGTTTAATGTGGACTGAATGGTGTTCCCAAATCTGCCACTGACTCAGTCTGTGAGCTGCACATTATTTAGTCTTCAGATTTGACTTAACAAAGTCCTGAAAATCTGTCTGTGCCTTCTGTAAATCAGTCCTTACTTAGTTTGGGGAAATGAGATCTTCGTGTTGTCATTATTATTCTTCCCATGCAAAATAGAGATAACAATCCTTGAACACCTTACCAGGAAAGTTGTGTGTTCTGGCAGTGGAAAATATCACATGGGTGCTGAGCAGAGTTGTTATAGATGGCACGGGAATTTTTAGAACTCCTGAAAAAACTTTTTAGAAAAAAGGTGGTGTTCTGTAAGATTGCATTAATATGGCAGTAATTTCCCAGTGTTGTGAATACAGGAATTTCCCTAATAAGCAGGTCCTAGTAGAGATGGAAGGGTGCAGTTTCCCTCCCTGGCCTTGAGGAGGAACATTTGAGCAATATTTGCAGGCAGCATCTCTTTCAGAGCCACTTCGCTTTATTTTGGAAAGTAACAAGCAGCAAATGACGTATTATGAGATGCAAGTCACAGTCGTCAATATATAATTATGCATTTTTTAAAAAAAGGTTTCTCGTTATAAATATGTGACTTATGAGGAAATTCTGTCTTAAAACAAGAATCATATTTGGCAAGAAAATTTTGGAAGCTTGTTGTATAGATTTGTTTTTAGAAATTATGCTTTAAAAGCCCTTGTATTTTAATTATTATTTTAACCACTTTTAGAATTAGGCCTTTGTTCCAACAATGACTTCACAAAGAGATTTAGAATTGGCTATTTGAAGTGTGCTTTTTTGTTTTTATCTTTTTACTTACTAACTCACTTTAATTGACATGTAAATGTTTTAGAGAAGGAAAAAAATATTAAGGCTCAACACCTCTTCTCTTTTAAGTGCATGAGACCACAAATGTGTCAGATCAGCATCAAAAATAAAAATTGCAGTATTTAATATTACTAGAGATCTAAAAAAACAAGTTGGAGAGAAGAGGCAAATTTTTGGCCTTCTTTGTTATCTTTTATATTTATTTGTTATCAGAGGGTTATAAAGTACTTCACAGACCATGTTCATTTCTGCTGGCTTCTTTAACTCCATGTGTCCAAGGACTGGATTATGAAGTTATTTTAAAAGGCTATTTATTAGGTAATTTTAAAAAGAAAATTATGAGCTTTACTAAATTTGTAGATTTGAAGGACAGTTGATGCCCTTGATAGGAAAGATATCAATTTTGGCTTCTGCTGAATAAGCATCTGTGCAGGGAACTGTTTAAATCTGGCTGGAGCTGGGACACTTGAGTCAGTTATTTCTGACATGCAATCTCAGTTTTGCTCCTAACTTGTGTCCTTGGGCAAATCCCTTAATCCCTGTTCCCTGTTTACACAAGCATTAAAAAAGGAAATTTTTTTTCTACCTCACAGACACGTCCTAAGTGTTTATTACTGTTGGTGCAGTGCTTTGAAGTTATAGAGTGCTTTGAAGTTTTTGTCCTTTGAAGTATTGTTTTCTGACTTCTCAGCGATGAACATTTATTTCTTAAATTAACGCATGCCCGTGTTCTCTAGCTGATTTTATGTTGCCATGTCATCATCAAATATACATTTAATTTTCTCTATTTTAATTTCTCGAAGATGAAAGCAGCCCATAGTACAGTTTGTGTGTGGTGAAAGGAGCCTGCGAGGGGATGTGGCTGCGGGACTGAGGCACCTGCAGAGGTCACCATTCCTCCACCGAGGCTCTTGCCGGGCTGGTGGTTGGGAATGTATCTCGCTCTGGAATAACCAGCCTGTAAGAGATAACACAGCCAACATCATTATCTGAACATCGTGAGGGGTGCACAAATGTCTCTGGGTAATCAAGGCATTTTTCTTAATAAACATGGCTCATGAATACAGCTCTCTTTTGGATAACCAGAATTCCAAGTGTGGCCGACCTGGTTGAGGTGGAGCTATATTTAGAGAGAGCTGGGTTGAGAAACAGCAGTGCTGGAAGTGTTCATGGTGATGATTGCAGTGAGCTTCACTTGTTAGAACTTCGGGAGAGCTGAGCAGTCAGGACATCTGCAAGAGGCAAAGTGCTGTGCTTGGTTTTGCCTAGAGATGATCTGCAGTAAGTGAGGGAAGTCCAAAGGGGAGCTTTGCTGCTGAGTGATGAGTTTGAGTCATATTTCTATGGAGAGCAGGCTCGGGGCCTTCCTGGCTGGTGTTTAGATGGGAGGTGTTCCCTAGGGAGGTGCCATCCCCAGTGGCACAGGCAGAGCAGGGATCAGGGGCCTGAGTGGGGCCTGCTGAGAGTGAGAAAAACTGATCTGGGCAGCCTCTCTTCTGTGCCTGACCCATCCCCATCCCCATCCCCATCCCATCCTCCTGCACTCCCAGAGCCACCCCTGCAGAGCCCGTGGCAGGCACAGTGCTTGAAAGAGGGAGCTGCAGAAGACACAGCTTCCCAGATTTACCCACTGCTCATGGATGCTTTCAAAATCCCAATAATGCAACAGCTGGTAAAACACCCCAGGTATTTTATTCTATTTCCAAAACAAGCCACAGGCTTATCTCAGCACTGTAGGACCGTTTCCTCAGGCATAAACAAGTGAAGGTCACAGTAAGCACTGCACCCGTGCAATGCAAACTGTTCTTTTCCTGAAGATTAACGAGTGCTTTTATGAAGTTCCCGAGCTGGGCTAACTGTGAGGGGACAATGCACATCTGCAAAGTGCCACTGCTGGCTGTAAATGCCAGCAGAGCAGGCTACCTGCCTCCAATTCTAGCAACGAGGCTTAACAGCAATAACTCAGACAAAGTGCGGATTAGGATTGTTTTCCAGTTTATCATACTTTTATAACTGAATTTAGGAAGAGTGACCGAACTACTTAAAAACCAATTCTTTTGCCATTCAAGTTTTTGAATAATTAAAGTATTTTTCCAAAGTTCTTAATGGCATTACTTGCCAGGTTGTTTTCTAAAAAGCTACATGGTGGAGGTTGAGGAAAATAATCTTGCTAGTTTAGCTTCACAGAGGTAGAGGAAATAAATGTCCTTGTTTCAGAACATAATAAATAAAATAAAAGTTGTTTCAAAAGAAACATAAAAAATGTTAGTTGTGATATGATGTATTTAGTTACTGCAATTTTCATAATGCAGAAATGTTAAAATTTTTGTGTCTACATGATAAGTATTACTGGTTATTTGTTTCTATACATTTTTATTCTGCAGACACGTTTACTATCACAAGCTTAATTTAAATTTAAGAACTAATTTGCTGCCAGTCTATTGACTAAACCTGGGCACTAATCCTGATTTTACTAATGAGGAGTTACCATTTCCCAATTCATTGGCTGAAAGTTGTATCAGTGTCATCATTTTATCTTATAATTTTAGATCTTTAAATGTGTCCTTTCAGACCAAGGCAAAACACAAGCCCTCCTGTGATTAGGATAAAATGTAAATGATGCAGATGTATTGAGTTGCTAAATGCCGAAGCAGCTTCAAGGATCAGCAAAACCAAATGGAGAGAGGGATATGGTTTTTCTTCAAAATGGGCAGATTTTTTTTCATTATAAACCAAACAAGCCCTTGTGGGTTTGAGCCAGGAACATGCACTTTGTCAGTGAAATCTTGCAGAAGAAAATACTTTGCAGAAGTCCTGTAACTGTTGAAGCCAGTGAGGATCCTCCTCAAAGCCCCTGTACCCAGCATTGCTCCCAGAAGGTTGTGCTGCTGTCACTGCATCTCCCACAGAGGCCTTTTGGGCAAATTTGCTTTGTAGAGGTGGAGTGCTTAATGAAAAACTACTCTGAATTTACACCAGTACCAAGCAGCATTTTGTTCTTAGTGATCATAAAAATCTATCACCAGTACATCTTCACTGTTCTAAGTCTCTCTGTCTATAACACTTTCCTACTCTTTAGACAATTCAAATTACTCAAGGGGCTTTCTTGTCACCATGTTTTTTTAAAAATTGGTATTCTTTTCCTTGCTTCTTCTGGAAAAATATACGGAGGCAATTGCTTGTTTATTTATTTATTTATTCTGTGTGTCTTTATTATCATTTAGTTGTACTCCAACCTGATCAAATGGTTTAAATAATCTTGGATTTTTAGTTGCATTCAGTTTATGTTTGTCATACATCAAAATGAAGTTTAACTTTCCTGCTGTAGCAGAAAATCACAGGCATATAACTATTTCTTTCTGATTAGTGTTTTAGTCAGTTCTCAATTCTGTAATTTGGTGTCTTTTGCTCAGTCTCGCACAGTATTTCTCGTTCAGAGGGATATAGAGTTGATTCTTTCATGTTACCTCCCCTTCGCAGTTCTGGCAGCTTCCCCTGTCTTCTGTTAGAATCCTCTGCCTTCAACTATTTTGGTTCCCCCAGAAAATGTCTTCTTGTGTGTCAGGGTGTGGGTTCCTGCAGCTCACCTCAGCTCCAGTTCAGCAAAGGATATGGTCACACATCCAGCTCCAGAGAGGTGCCTCAGAGCAGTGTGAGTTTGACTCCCAGAAACATCAGTGACACATTAGCAACTCTTATCTTTTTCTGAATTCTGAATAAAGTTCTAGCACTGAGGACCTGATTAACTGGAGCACTGGCTCAGGACCTCAGCTGTCCTCCTGTCTGTTTGACTCTGTGAGAAACACCCTTGTTGATTTGGAGAGCTCCCTAAATCACCAAGTCCTGACAACTCCTCCAGATTCATGGTGTTTGCTTTCCTTGGCATGTCCCAAAACACCCTTCTGTGTTGGGCTGCACCTGTGATATTCCAGCAGCTCTCTTTGTTCCCAAGCCATTATGTCTTCCTACTCAAATTTCCATTCAAAGAGTGATTCATGCAGCAGGGGAAAGTCATGACCTGGCTGCCCCCTCAGTTTCCATCGCTGTGCTGATCATGTGCAGTCCCATCTGAACTGGAGCTTTCATTTCAGGCTTCTCTATTCCCATGCCTGCAACTAAGTCTTTCATTCCTTGCTCCTCTGCACTGGGAGCAGAGAACTCTTTGCTGAATAAAGAGGCTTTTTGGAAAAAAAAAAAAAAAACCAACAAAACAAAACTAGTTTTGGTCACAGGAGTAATGCAAACACAGCAGCATGGATTTTGTTTTCCCTAGGAATGCCTTTTCTCACAGCACACAGGGTTGGTACCTGTGCCACAGCTGCTCTGTGGACAAAGCACAAGTTTGACTCATTATTTCAGCATCATTTTTATTTAATAAATAATAGCTTCCATAACTTGAATGTTTGGTTTTGATGTCCAGCTAGAGAGAACTGCACACCACCACCAAGAGTTTTTACAAGAGCTGCATCTCTTCAGGCATCCTTCCTAAAGCTTTTGATGTCTCCCTTTGTCCCTGCACTACTTTCCTTTTCATCCTTTGAATATTGCTGCCTTATGCCTTCTTGAGTCTCTTCTACATTGTCCCTCTAACCTCAAAGCACTCATTTGTAAATTCAGTTTCCTTTACTGTGCAGTTGAAGCATTCCCTGTTTGAGAAAGTTTTAAAAGTTTTTTTTGGTTTGTGCTTTTTTAAATTTATTTTTTTCCCCTTCTTCTTGCCTAAATAGCAGTTCTGGGTTCCCAGGACCCTGAGATTTAAACTGAATTCTCTGAGACTTGTGGGGCTCCTGTCAGGTGATGTGGTAGATGCTGAACAGGCATCTAGACCCATTGTAATTTACCTGTACATATATTTTTATATCATATGGTTCCCATTGAAGCAAAGTCCTTGGCTCAATAATAGAACAGTAATCTGCCCACTAGGGATTTTAGAAGACCCAGATTAAGGGAAGAATAGTGATTTTTAATAGCTGGAATCAACCTTCTTTTCCCCTTGTGTCACAAGACATAGGGAAATCTCAGTTTCAATTAAAAGTTAATATTGCGTCGTGAAAATGGGATAAACGTGACATTAAGAATGAGTAGAAGGGATATTGTAATGACAGCTCAAGTGCTTTTAGTGACTTCATGTTTAATTCAATAAAAGATCTCTATTTAAACATTATCTGAAGCAGCCAGAGCTTGCAATAGAATTCAGAGCAAACCTACTAGAGAGTGTACATGGCCATGACAGGTTTGCTAGAAATATTGGCAAATTTAACTTAATTGTATCTCAAGTTTGCATTTTCCAATTTAGTTTGGTTTCTGTATTACTTTGTTTTTGAATCTTTTAAATCAAAAACACCTTTTGTCCTCCCTAGGCTTGGTTTTGTTAGTTTATTTAACAGATTTCATCAATGTCATCTAGGTAGGACTCCCAGTTTTGCTTGCATTGACAGCAGAACCACCAGGATGGTGCTTTGTTCCCCCTTCCCCTCTTTTACTCACTGGTATAATTTCCATCCAGCAAAGCTTTGGAAAAATAAGGAAGGAAAAGGCCTTCCTGTACAAGCTTCCTGTGAATCCCATCCAAATAGAAAAGACCTTGTGTAAAAGCTTGGCAGGCAATCCCAGCAAATGCCACTTAGTGACTTCCTTATTTTATGCTATCATTCCACGTACAGCAAATGAATCTGAAAATCAGAGTAATTTCCATTCATTTTCAAATATGAAATTGTAAATGGTAAATTTCCTATCTGTGTATAACGCCCACATTTAAATCAAAAGTCTTGAATGCTGACAGCATTAGTCATAGGAAATCCTGTATGAACATCCAGCACTTGAGTTGGACCTTCCCCTGGATCATACCATAGAAGGAGTTTGCAGGAAAACCGTTCTGTTACTCTCAAATCCTCTGTTGATTTTAACCCTTTACCTGTCATTGCCTCTGGTATGACAGTGCTTTTTTTTTTAAAGGCCATTTGCCATTTTCATGTGATCAAAATGGTATTGAAAAACAATATATTTCAATGCTAAAATTGTCTGTATTTTAATAATACATTGGTGGCATTCTGTAGTACAGATGTGTACTTCTACACCCTCCCCTGTGAGCACAAATAGTCTTCAGTGTATGCTGTAATTTGACCAAAACCCGCTAATTTAGAATATTATATTGTCATATTAATATTGATGTATTAATTATCAGCATGAAACATAGTGCACAGGTCAGTAAAAATGGAAAGCTAAAAAAGCCAACATAACTTTGTACATTAACCCATAACATGGCCAAGGCAAAACCAGTAACAAACCCAGCTGTGTTGCACAGGATCATTTTCACATTATGTGGCTGAACCAACCAACAATTGCTTTGCCTTTATTTAAAAGGAGCCATCTCTTAATGGGCATAATATATCTTTAAAACAAAAAAAAATCCGACTGATCATTTTTATCTAGTGGGAAAATCCCACACATGTTGAGTTATTGTGGAACAGCTGGCTTAAATTAAAGCTTTGGATTTAAGAAAGGAATCTTAGAGCATAAAGTATCAAATAATAGCTAAATTCCAGATTAGGATGAGGCTTGTAATATTAGGCATGGCAAGTATATATTAGGCAAATGGACTTGAAACATCTTAGGTTTTTCACAATGTGCTGAATCTTAATACTCCAGTTTTAGATCTAGAACCAGGAATGTTTAAACATACTTTAATATAGTTTGATAAATAAATCCAAATACATTTTAATATATCATTATTCATATGGGACAGGCTTTGGATTATGAAATTACTGGTGGATGCCCGCAAAATAAATAGAAAGTTATTAAAAATTCTCAGTAATTGAGAGCTCTGCTTTTATTCTGCATCTTCTTATGAGTTTGAAGAGCCTTTCATAGGTTTTTGGAGCATCATCATCTAATGATCATTTTTAGTTGTAAGGCAAAAGTGATAATTTTTCCTACATGGAGAGTTTCTGTTTGTTTTCAACCTGTACATATAAAAATTTTCTTTTTGAACTCACAGACTCATGGAGTCATTTAAATGAGAGAGTAGATCTCTGTGAAGTCAGAATTATTTTGAAGATCCAAACCAGAGGGAGGATTTAGACCAAGACATAGTTACTTGGTTTGGGATTTTTCAACTTTGTTTTTTAAGCAAAGGCCTGGACTGCCTGGAAAAAGGAGAATTAAGGTCGGTATTTCTGCACTGAAGATCTCAATCAGCAGTTATGGAAAACTGTGTGTGGAGCTATGAAGGAGCTCCTCATGTAAAGCTGTAGCTGGAATTAGAACACAAATTTATTACTGATTGTGCTCTTGGCTGGTGTGGTATCAGCTGAACCCCAGAAACACGGAAGAATCTTGAGTTTATTTTTGTATGTTAATGGCGAGGTCTTGCTTGTTGATGTTTTACAGTTGTAAAGACAAGGAATTTTATTTCTTCTTAATTACCTTAGATCACGACTGCCAGCAGAAGAGTGAGACCTCTCTGGAGAGGCAGGAAGGGCTGAGGTGATTGGCAGCGCTTTCCTGGATTGATGGGCTTGTGCTCCTGTGCTGGGATGGGCAGTGTGTTAAAAAGGGGGATAATGGGAGCTTTTCTTTCTTACATTGGGCTGTGCGAGTGTCAAAACACGTGGAACTAAATTCTGGGAGGGAGCAGCATTAGAAAGGCAGAAAGTCAGGTGGCAGTGAGCTGCTAATGTGCCTCATTTGCAACAGGTTTGAGAATTGGGCTGTTTCTAACAGAAAAAAAAAGAGTAACTTCAGAAGATCTTTCCTTCCCTGAGCTCATTACTTTGTTGCTTTTGTCCCAATGTAGTCATTGTTACCTTTAGAGTTCGATTGGAACTGTAACTGACTTTGCCAGTAGCAAAGAAGTGTTGTAGATCCTTTTCACGTGATTATTGCCATATTCAAGCCACAGCAACAACCATTAACATTCAGTTGAAATCCAAGCCTTTCTCGTGTTGCCAGCCTGGCATTTCCCGTGCAGTGAAAAACACTGGAGCAGTTTCTTCACGTGAGGATGATAATGCAGCCAACAGAGGGGGCCAAGGAAATAGCTTGAAATTAATTGTGGGTGTGGTAGTGTACTTTGTAAGTAAATTCAAAACAGACATGGAAGCCAATATCAGGAACATGTGCAAGAAATTCCATTTATAAGACTTGGAATAATAACCTCACTGCCCTCTTAAATAATTTTAAACATATATGCATAAAGTTAGTCATCTAACAAAAACAGTTTCATAAGCAGGTATAGTAATGTCTCACAGTTCTCGTTCAAGTTAATGGCTGCATGAAAAATGTTCCCTGGGAAAGTCAAACCGTGTTTTATAGGTTTGTCCATATGGGAAGCTGAGCTTGTTTAACCAAAAGCGTGAATTCAAATTAAGTTAGCAAAACTGGTGCAAAATCTGTCTGGGCATTTTTGTACTGTAAGTTCCATTGGGAAGAATGGATTTAGGAGTTCTGGCTCGATCTGTGGCAATCCGGATATTGCTGTGAGCATTTCTTTCAGGAGATGCCACCTCCTCACTGCCTGTACCTGCATTTCTGTTCCACCTCCCTCCCTCCCTCCCTGATTTCCAAAACTGGGATATTCAGCATCTTCAGGACTTGTGTGCTACTTTGTTAGTAACTGTCAGTATTTTGAGAAACAGCCAGATTGGTCAACCTTATTGTTACTTCTCCAAAGTTACACGGAGCCTAAACTGTCTATAGTTGTGAAGTGTAGTGAGGGGCACTTCCCTAAATATACTGAGCTGAGGTGGTTTTTGGAGTGCAGAAATGGGAAATAGAATCCAGAAGTCTTTAACCACACTGATGTATTAAAAGCACAGATAGATCTGCCTAGAGAAAAGCTGCCTGCTTTTCCATAGGTCATGCTCCTGAAAACTGGAAATTGTGCTGTACCAGAAAGATAATGGTTAGAAATCTCTGCTTCAAGGAGAAGGAACTTGGGCAATGAACACTAAATTCTGCCTACAATTCATCATTTACAGAAGGAACTGTAAATGTTAACTTTCCAGGTGTTGGCTTTGGTCAGTTTTTGGAGACTAACTGCAAACTCTTGTACTGTTGGATCTGAAGTCAGTTGTACTTACTGTTTATTTTGACATAGTTTTTATGTAATTTTGCATATTAAAGCAATTTCTCAACTAATTAAAATATATGTACTTATAAATACTTTATCTTGTTCAGTCAGGAAGCAGGGAGAACAGACAATCTGTATGATTGAGAGCAGAGCCAAACAAGAAAATTTGAGATGGATTTTGCCTGGAGAATTCAGGTTCTTTTTTTCCCCTTCAGGTATTTGGGTCAGATACTTGGTGATTATTAACATGATAAAGATCATATCTTGATTGGGGCCCTGAGACACCACTGGAGGGTTCGTTGTAAGTCTTGTTTTTAATTACTTCTTGCAAGAGTTTTGCACAGTTAATATTTGGGGATAATATTTGGATAGGGAAAAAAAGGTGTACATTATGTATGGGCTGCAGCAGAGTGAAGCTTTGCATATGGAAATTTGCTCATAACTAACACGTGGTGGATGTTTGCAGAAATGTTCTGTGTAGTGAATGTCTCCTGATTCTAATCAGGTAATTGTTGTTCCCTAGTTTCATCCTATCTGACTGGAGGCTCCTAAGTTAAAAAAACCTGATTGCTGAGGCACAGGCTCTTCAACCAGCAATTTAGTTTATCCAGATTACTCTGTGAAGGGACCTGTGTTTTTCTGTCAACCATGAAGCAAACCTGTGGTGCCTCCTACCCCAACTTTGTTAGGTGTCAGAAGTTAAACTGAATTAATCCTGAGCTGTATCTCTAAAGTGTTACAGATTTTGTGTCTGATTTCTCAGGGTGAAAATAAAACAACCACCAGAGCTTGCAAGGTGTGTGCTGCAGCTCACAAATTTTGCTGCTGTTAAAAGTTTTAAAACTGCTTTTGGACACAAATGAAAATGAACTTTTCATAGTTGCCAAGGTGCTTTGATTTGCCATAACACAAAGTCAGCAACTTTGAGAATCACATCACTTGAAATAGGTAGGGCCCAGTTTTGGTAGTGCTTGGCCATGTTTTTAAACTTAACAGTGATGTGTTCAGTGGAGATTCAAAACTTCTTCAGTTTTCTCTTTTCAGGACAGTGCTGTGTGAGAGAGAGGCTTTGTGAGTTTGGATAGCAGCATTATTGGATGGTCCCTGCATTGTATTTTCCTGACTTGTTATCTGAGAGAGAAAGGTGTGGTAACAGCAGCCATCTAAAAGCCATGCCAGCTCAGTCATCACTGGGGAGGAGAATTCAGAAAAGCAGCCAAGGACACTCAGTTTGAACTCTTAGTGTCCTCTGAAATAACTGTGGTTATTCTATGACTAAAATCATGCAGGGTCTCCCTCCTCATTGCAGTGATTATTTTAAGGATTCAGGAAAGCTGTTCAAATAAGTCTGTTTTTAGCACACTTGTATGGTAACAGGTTTCATCTGAAGTCTTTTTTGGCTTCAACAGCACCTAAGCAGAGGCTCCTGTTCAAGGCATCTGTGCAGCTGGTTCCAGGACTGTTTGCTTTTGAGCTCCATCTGCTGGAATTCTATCCTGTTTCCCACATCTTTGGTGTTATGCTGCCAGGTCTCACAGGAATTGGTTTTAATTAAAAAGAGAATAAGGAATGAAATTCACAGTTCAGAGGAATTTTCAGCAAGTTGCTCTTCCTTTTGTTTAAGGGTTCAACTTAGAGATTGCTTGGAGAATACAAGACTCAAAACCAGAAAATAATTGTGAGACTGAGGAAAATAAATACTAAGTTTTCCTCTGCTTTTGTTTACAGTTTCTAGGTATTTTATAGAGATTTGGAATTATCAGGTCAGTCATGACCTATCAAGTTCTGTTTGAGATTTCAAAAACAGATTACTTGCTCATTTTTCTGAATTAGTTTTTTGTTTGGTTTTCCACTGATGTCTGTTGTTACTCTATAACTAAGAAAATTAGCAGTGTTTTCAATGTTTAATTAACTTTTTCAAATGCCATTCTTCCCCATTGTAACTGTGCTTCTAGTGTTTCAGATATTCAAGGACAGAAGGGACCATGATGAAAATCCAATTTGATTTTTGTAGTTCCATTGTTTCTTAACAAAAAAGTACTGCAAAGAATAATGTGCAGAATTGGAAAAGAGGGCCCTGCTGTGCAAAACCTCTCTAAAAGTGTTTCAGTAGTCAGAGGCTTTCACGGTAAATTATATGATGACTTTCTACAAGTTTCCTTTGTAAGGAGCACATTCTCTGTTCAGAGGATACATTATCCTGTTCATGTCAACAATAATGGATCTGTGTAGAATTAGGATGGCCACCAGCCCTTGGGTGCAGGCTCTGATGTTGGCAGTGCATGTAATTCCAAGGAACAAGCACTTCTCTGGAAGAACTACCTTCCCAAAAAGCAAACAATCTGCATTTTGAAGTTTCCTTTTCTTAACTTGTAAGGCTAATACCACCTTCCTTCCCCTGTCCCTCAGCTAGTGCCAGATATTCCTAAGGTATCTTCTGTTTCATAATGGGTTTGTGTATATGGTAATTTCAAATATTTCCTTGCTGTCCATCTGCCTGTTAGCGATATTTTGTGTTAACTCATGATGTTTGCAACTTTTATTTTCTACACAGCCAACTTTGCCTGAACTGGTTTTAGTTCTTGATGTGGGTAACTCCATGTTGTTATACAGGAGTCTTGGGAATAAGGGGAGGGAAGAAGAGGTGGAGAACAGAGAAAGTGCTAGGCTTGATTTTAAAGATAAGTGGATTTTTTTTCAGTTCTGCCTTGTGCTTCTCCTGGACATGGCACAGCCCACGCCATGGTGCTCTCCAGTGGTGCCTGAGCTTGTTCCAGCCTGAGCTGCTTTTCAGAAAGTAATTATTGTAATGGATTTCTTAGACTTCTGCATGGGACAGAACTGTCAGCCCTTTTTCACATAGATGGGAGGAATGTTGTCTGGATTTTCTGACAGCTTCCTATAAAATAGATATAGCTAAGGAATCTCTGGTCATTAGACTTCATTGTTAAATAGGTATGTGCTGCCTTAGGCTGGTATTTAAAATCCTCTGTTTTGAGGCAGGTGTTTTTTAGACCTACAGACATGTAGGGGTCTGTACAAACTTCCACTGTGTTCTGAGGATGAAAGTGGCTGGTAAGTCTAACTCTGTCCCACTGGAGAAAAAGTTAAATTGTTACTGTTCTTCCTATAATGAAAAGTACTTTGGATTCAAAATTATTCAGTAGTGATGGTCAAACCCCTCTTTTTAGCTCACTTCTGTTCATGGGATAGAAGTGTGAGGATTCTACTGGTTTCAATAGAGACGCAAATTCTAATTAATATTCCTGTGTCCCAAACATGTTGTTCTGATTAGAGGCTCTTTGCCCAGGCATTTCTGTGTAGCCTGCCCTGTTTGAAACCCTGCCTTTTTCTGACTTCACTTCCTGAATCCGTTGACAACACTCACAGCCAAACAAAATACATGTTCACAATGCTGTTATTTGCAAAATATTCCCTTGTGAGTACAGCTGGGGCAACAAAAAGAGTTTCTCTCTGAATCTCAGAGAGAGAGCTGACTATTCCTTGAAGCAGTAAGGCCCATAGTGCATTAGGCAATTTTAGTCTTGGCAGTTAAGTAAGTGTTAAAACTTTGCATTTCACCACATATAAGTGCACGCAGGTCTTTCATTACCCTTGTGTGTATTGATCACACAGTGATCTACTAAGAAATATACTGAGAGTGCTGAATTTTAATCTGGGCTGAGGTGGACCAGATAGCAACAGGCTCCCGGCCCACCACACTGTTTACAAAACAGATGGAGGTGGAAAGAATATAAACTTACTTTGCCCTCTTTTATGCCTAATCCTCAAATGTGGTGAGGGACCAATGAAAAGATTCATCTTAAAGTGCTCCTCATCTCCTTGTGAAGCTGCCTAACTGGCACTGAACCCCACCTTGCCTGGCAGATTCTGTGAGTGGACACCAGTGAAAATATTGGTGTGACAGGAACAACCCAACACGTGGTGCCCACTGAGCCAGCAGTGCCATTGCTCAGGAGCTCTGTCACCCACAGAATGTCACCCTGAGAGAGAACACACAGCTGCAATGCTGGATGTCTGTGTGTGCACATGAGGCCAGGGTGGAGCAGACTGTCACTCAGCTGTGTTTAATTAACATAGTATTTTATATAATGTATTTATTTTTTACGTAATTAGGTGATTAAGGAAAATGCTTGCTAGTAACATCTCTCCCATAACCCAGCGCTGCTGAGAGTTAAACATGCACCTTTGCAGGTAATTAATCTCCTTGCCCTGCTTATTTTGCTAGTTGGCACTTGCTAAATCCCTGCAAAACCACACCCAGCAGTGCTGTGTATTATCCCTCTGCTGTCTATTCCTACATATGGTCAAAATCAACTTACCTTCCGGGTTGCTGACATCAGCAAAATGTACTCTTGGCAAACTTGGGAATCCTCCTAGTAACCCTTTGTTTGGTTGGTGTTGTTACACTTGTATTCCTCTGACAGCAGCAAACACCCTCCAAACGGTGCCTACCTTGACACGTGCTTGGGCTGTGGAAGGACACTACCAAATTAGCATATTTTAAACATTAAAACAACTCCTTGTGTGATAAAATGTGTATAGATGGGGGGGGAGTAGTTAGAGGAAGATACTTCTCTGCTTCCTGTAAGAAGCTGACCCACAGTAGTTTCAAGTTTCAGAGCATGATTTTGATAACAGTAAAGGTGTGGATATATATAAAAAAATACAAAAATCTATCTGTTTTGTGAAGTGACCTTAACCAACACAGTCACTTCAATTCAAATTAGGCTTATTATAATTTAAGGAAAAAAAGACTTTTTAAAACCGCCTGTTTGAGAGTAATGATTTTCTTATACTTTCTGGCACTTTTTTGATATCATCTATTTTCCTTTAGTTGTTTGGCTCCAAACAGCAAACAGGAAAACATCTGGTCTCTTTCAAATAGGTTTATTAAACAAAATTAACCGGGTGCAGTGTTTAAAATCCTGGTAATAAAGCTGTCTCCCACCCCTCTCAAGTATAAAGTAGCATGTTTCTGAGACTTACCTGTCTATTGTCATTATACTAAAAATCAGGTTTATTTTGTAAAAAATACCTGGGAAGTGCTTGAGAAGTTGCTATTTTCAGCAAATTGCTGGAAACAAGCAACAGGAGTTGCTGTTTTTCAACAAGTTGCTATTTTTATTTCCCACTAGGTTCAGCTTTCCCAGTTTTACTATTGCCAAGGAGGTTAGAACTCAGAGTAACATCCAAAATGGAAAGGATTTAGAGGCAGGGGAAGGGTTATAAACTTATTCTACTGTTGACAGCAGCATTGTCATAAATATTAACAGACAAGAATCACCTCCTACCTGAGAAAACACAGGGATAAAGGTGAATATTTTTATTTTTGAAGCCTACAGCATATTTTTTTTTAATACAACCACCTGCCTTATCTTCTTGAGGGCATTAATTTAATAAAAAGCATGTCAGATCAAGCAGCCAGTTGCTCCAGTTATGGAACAATTTAATTCCCTGCCTTTCCACCCCTCCACAACCCTGCCTGAAGTCAGATGTCTAAACTGGGCCCCAAGAATGCAGCAGGGGAGGCAGGCAGGCTGCAGCTGGGAGATACAACTTCAGGACAACCCCAGAAGTTGTATGAGTTTAGTGAGCACGATCTGGCTTCTCCCTCCCCTCCTCACACCTTCTCCAGGACATGTCTGGAGTTACAGAGTAAGTTCAGCATAATCCCTACCCTTCAGAGTGCAGCTCAAAGGGCATTTTCCCAACTCGAGTACTAGCCAAAAAAAAAAAAAAAAAGTGTGAGGGGAAAATACATTTTAATTATTTTATTTTTCTTAAATATAATAGAACCTTCTAGATTTTTTTCCAGAAACAGAAACATTAAAAAATTATACTTTATTACAAATGGTAAACTCAGAGTGCTAAAAAAAAGCCTCTTATTTACAAACAATACTGGGCAGTGCCCAAATAAACAACATAAAAATAACTTACAAAGTCATGAAGTAGTTTATTGACATTAATCAACTTTCATAAAATAAAATAAAAAAAGATATGTACATACACAATTTACTTGAAGGCAGGCAGAACAGTTCTTTTTTTTTTTTTTAAATCAGCCTCCCACAAACCTCCCTCCCACTTTTTTTTTTCTTAAGGAATACTACATAAAGCAATCTACAGTTTCTATTGCAGTTTAACCTTTAATACTGAATGATCATCGAATGTTAGGTCCATGCAGGTCTTGGTCAATGTTAAACGAAGATCTGACATCTCATCCGAGCAGGATCAGCACTTCCCGGAGCCGCGCTGGCCGCTGCACTCCCGGCTCCAGCTGAAGGCTTTGCCAGTCTTTCCACACATGCGCTTTGCGGAGCACAGGCAGGACTCGGCCTCTCAGCTCTTGCCATTAGCTTTATGCCTCTGCCACTTTGGGTTTTTCCTGTTTTAGTTGTACCACAACACACAGTTCTCGCTGAAGAGTCTCTTCAAAACGTCTGCAACTGCTGTGTGAGCATGAGCTGGCACCCGCTGTTGACGTGGTTCATGACCTTCTGCTTAAGCTGTGCAACCTGTTCTCTGAGCATGTTGGCAGTGGATGCCAGCTCTGAGTTCTGGGCTTTCAAAGTTTTCACTTTTTCTTCCAACCGGGCAATCCTTTCCAACTTCCTTTTCCGGCATTTGGACGCCGCGATTCTGTTCCTCATGCGCTTTCTCTCGGCTTTGATTCTCTCCTGTGACTCCATGTCAATGGGGGACAGGGGAGGGGTTTCCCCCGGCATTTCAGGTACAGTCTGCGGCTCCTCTTTCAGAGCCTGGAGCCGGGGATGCTGCACGGGCATCTGGGGGTTTATGTGATGCTGGGGCGCGTATCCCATGCTGTTGGTGTTGTAGTTGGGCGCGGAGCTGAGCGCGTTGGGGTTGAAGTTGCTGAGGTTGGCGTACACCGGGGGCTCGCTGTGCAAACTGGTGTTGAAGCTGGTGCTGCCGGCCATGGAGGACACAGGTGCCATCCCGCTGGTGACAGGCTGGGCGGCCGAAGTGACGCTGGGCAGCGTGTTCTGGTTGTGCAGCTCCGCCAGAGCTCTCACGAAGCCCTCGGCGAACCCCTCCTGCTCGTCGGTGACATTCTTGGGACACAGGAACTGCGTCGGGGTCGGCGTGGTGGTGATCAGCCCGTTGCTGGACTGGATGATGAGCCGCTCCAGTTCGGGCGAGGCCAGTTTGAGGAGCCCCACGTCGGGCGAGGTGAGGATGTCGGCGTTCTTGTTCCTCAGGTGCGGCTTCAGGTTGCTGGAGGGGTCGGACAGGTTCAGCGTCATGTTCTGCTTCAGCACCTTGGCGTTATTGTATCCGTACCCGCCGCTCTCCGGCGGCGCGAAGCCGGCGCTCAGCGCATCCTCGTAGAAAGTAGGCTCCATCTTTGCACTCATAGAACACAGTCCGGGGAAGGGAAGCTGCCCGGCCGCCGCTCAGCTCCCCGCGGGCACCCCGACCCTCCCGGGGAAGGGGAACGCGGAGCCGAGGAAGGAGAAACGCGGAGCCTTACTGGATCGCTGCTACCGCCGCCGCGCTGAGAGCCCGCCCGGCCTGGCGGGGCGCCTCGCCGCCCTCCTCCTCCTTGTGCCGGTGGTGCCGGGACGCCGCTCCGCCGCCACAAGTACTTTCCCTGCCCGGCTCCGCGCTATTCCCGCTCCACCGTCCCGGCGCCCGCACTCAGCCGCGCTCGTTCGCTCCCGCCCGCCCCGCGCTCTGCGCCCGCTCCCGCCGTGCAGCCCTTCACTTATCAGCGGCCGCGAGCCCGCTAAAAATAGCGCATGATGTCACCCCGCGCGCTCCCCATTGGCTGCCGCCGCCCCGGCCCCGGGGAGGGCGGGGCCAGGGCCCGGCGCGCGGACCCGGCCCGGGTCGCCATGGCCACCCCCCCCGTCAGAAGCTTCTTGAGCGCGCGGGGCCTTGTGGGATGACGTAATGCCGGGGGGGCGCGCGCGGGGCAGTGTGGGCTGACGTCTTTGTTTTTGAAATATCTGGTTACCGCGTCCCGCGCGCGCGGGCTTGGCCGGCGGGGCCGCCCGGG
>VZTR01017519.1:1231510-1256160 GCA_013400775.1 Chaetops frenatus
CCGCCCCCGCGGCTTCCAGGCAGCGCCGGGGGCGGCACCGGGGGCACCCCGCGCTCCTCGCCCCGGGCTGAGCCCCCGCGGCTTCTGTGGAGTCCCCGCTCGCCCGCCCAGCCCAGCGACAGCCGCGGGTTTCGGCCGCGGGTGTTCGCGTACGCCCCCGCACCTCCGCCGCCCCGGCACAGCACTGCCTTTACAGAGAGCCGGGACGTCAATTCCCGGCCTCAGGAATAACCGGGAGAATACAGAGGGGAAATAAAATCCGACAGGAAAAAGCCAGGTTGTGGATGGGTTTCTCTGAACTCGTCCTCCAAGGGGAGGGGACAGCGACGGCCTAATTTTAGACAGTGCCCCAGTATTGCTGTGGAAGTACAGGTTAGTCGGGAGGGAAAATAAGGGCTGGAGCCGAAGGATCGTGGTGGAGGAGAAAAGTCTGTGCTGGCATGTTCCCCTCGGAGCAACAGATGGGAGCTGTCTGGTTCGCTGGAGCCGCTCTGGGCGAACGGCGTTCCAGGGCAGAGCGCTGATAAAAGGGATTCGTTTTCCTTACCTTGCCCCGCACACACCCTGCTCTCGGGGTGGTGGGGATTTGGGAGTGCTGACAGGCAGCTGCCTCTGGAATAAAGTGCAGCAGGTATTTGAGGACAGACGGTGACAATACGGGGTGGCTCAGGGACTGCAGGGCTGTACTGGTGCGTGTGGTTGCCAGCAGTGCAACAAGTGCTCCTTATGCTTCCAACACGAAGCTGTTACCTGCTGCTCAGCTTTTTGTCAGTGCAGAACTTGGTCTGTCAGCTTCTATCTCTTCTCACGATATGTGAAGCTGACAAACTTAGGTCCAGTTTTGAAAACACGCTTTCAAATTCTCCAGTGCTATTTTTTCCTGGATATAATGACATAATTACCAGTTGCCGTATAGGAAGGCGCAATGGAGCAAACAGAAACATCAGCAGCTGTGAAAGAAAAGTGAAGGTCCAGCTCCCCTCTTTGAAGTTGTTGAAGTTTGTTGGGTTTTTTTTTCTGCGTTTTTCCCTGGTGTTCCCACCTGACTTTGTTTGGCCACACGGTGGGCACTGGTGTTAGCTAGAATGATGGAAAAAATATATACAGTGTTTGTGTTAACAGTTTGTGGCACAAATATAAAGTTTGGACTGGATGTGGGGGCTCACTGTGTGCTGCTGGTGTCCACACAGCCTTCACAGAGGCAGCAGCTCTCTGGGCTGCAGGTAACTCAAACTTCAGCCAAACAGCACTAAATTACTGCACATGCATAAGAAAATCTCTGAAATTCATTAATGCAGTGAGCGCTCAAAGCAGTTGTTTAATTCCTTTTTAATCTTTACATACAAGATAAATAGAGACCAGTGACTAACTTTCTGGCCCCAGAGCTAAGGGGCATCAAATGAATCTGGCAGGTTTGGAATAAACCAGAGAAATATCTTCACAGAACTGTAGTTTAGCGCTGGAGCTCCCTGGCAGGGGTGGACTGAGGGATTTTAACGTGATTGGATGAATTCACAGAAGAGAAATCACTTAAGGTCTGTAAACCACGGAACATTTACACCGGCTCTGGAAATCCCAGAGCTGCAAATGGCTTGTGCCTGGGGGGGCATCCCTGGTTTCGTGTGCCTCCCTAGGGATCCACTCCTGGCTCCTGTCACTGATGGGTATCTCGTAGGACCTGATGTGGCAGTCCTTGATGTGTTACAACCCCCGGAGATAGCCCGTGAATTATCTTCTCCGTGTCACCTTACAGTTTTTATGTTTATAAAGGGCAAGGAAGAAATTCTGGAGAAATGCGAGACTTGAATTTTAAGTCGTTTATTGTGTGGAGTTTTTTATTTTGAAATAAAATATTTTAAGTATTTCCAAATAAAGCTAAAAAGCGGGGGGTGGGTTAGTTGTGGTTTCTGGTACATAGGAAGCCATGCAATTAATTTGCTGTATAGACAAATACTACTAATAAAATTTATTCTGATTAACTTCATGTGTCTAATTGGTTAAGAGTTTTGTTGTTTTGTTTTATCTTCTGCGTGTTTCTTTTGTCCTAGAAAGCAAAGTTCAGACGATGAGGAACGTGTTCAGTATAGCTTAAACTACTCTATTTATTACAGATTTGTATAACCTGAAAAACTGCCTTTAGAGCCCACTGATACCAGTGCAAGGTTTTGATTAACTTTAGTGAGGGTTGGATCGGGCTGGAGGGATTAATTTAATTTATTTTTTTTTTCCCCTCCACCCATTTCAGTTCTGTACTTCCTTCCTCTTGCAGAGGCGGGGTTTCAGGAGTCGACATTCCAGTTTGCTGGAGACGTGTTGGAGCTGAGGCCCCGTAGCTGTGGGGGACACTCATTACGTTAATTGCTGCTCACTGGGGGTTATTTGGTCCAGGCTGCAATAGAGAGTCAAGGTGCTCCTGAAGGTTGTGGGGAGCAGGAGAGCTCTGAAATCAAAGTCAGGAGCTCTTGGCTGTTCTCGGGGGATTTTCTGCCTAATTTGGGACCTTAGGGAGGGCTTGGCTGAGATTTCAGCCCCAGGTTCAGCACCTGAGACCTTCAGAGTGGAGCAGATCCAGAACTGGGACCCAGGGGTAGTGATCCTTTGTGGCCACTAGCCAAGGAGCTGGGAATTCTGGTGGCTATGCTCTGATTTATTAAACACCTATTAATTCAGGGCTTTTATTCCCCCTTTCCTGACGTCCTTAAGAAAATATTCCTTTGGTAGGATGAAGGAACACTTCCTGACCCAGGTACAAACCAAAGCCATTTACATGGCTCAATAAGCAAACTTGTGGGTAGGAATTGCCAATCCCTGCCCTGTGTTTCTGAGAGGCTGATGTGTTGAGCAGCAGTAATGCACATTTTGATTTATAAACTTCTCTAATCAATCAATAGAAGCCTGAGTAAGGCAATCAGATAATCTGAATAATTAAATGGCTTTTCAGGGACAAATTAAAATTTCTTACACACACCACATCCGTCTAAATTATATTTGGTGTCCAGGAATAAATGGGTTTGTTGTTTTGTTTCACTCCTGCATCTCAAATGCTTTTGACTTATTTCAAAATCGTTTGGGGAAAAAAAAAAAAAGGAAACAAAAAAGGATAAATGTCAGTCTTTGATTTTTTTTATATTGGAAACAGTGCTCACAGAAAAAAACCTTTTTTCCTTGTAGTTTTTCTTATATTACAGATATATGTATTACATGTTTATTAAATATTTAAACATATAATTTTCTTTAGAAATGTTAGAGTATCTTGCTTTTTTTCCTCCTCAGAGAAGTTTCCATAGCATTTTTATTGTATAGAAAATTATTATGTAGACTTTTTGCCTTTTTTTTTTAAAGAAAAAGCACTTCATGCTTTCAAAGTGTGATATCCTTCTTCACCTCTTAAAGTGAATAAAACTGGGAAGAACTAGATTTTCACACACTGCTTTCCACTTGCTTAAGGAATTACTGTAGACCAGTTTTCTCCAACTGGGGGAAACAAGAGTTTGAAGAGTCAGAAGGCACAAGTATTTTTCTCTTATTTACTCCATCAAAGCATAGTAAAAGATGGTGGGGGTGAGAGGGTACAAGGAACAGAGTTTCCTTAGGCCAAGTGGAAATAAAACCATGCCCAGGTTCCGCTGGTCCCATTTCCTCAGGGTGTGTTTGCGTCCTCGGTTCAAGTGGGTCCAAGTCTGCAGCACAGCACAGGCGTGGCAGAGCTGCCACCTCATCCACCCCCAGCTTCCGTGGCCTCTCCCCCTGCTCTTTGCTCCCAGCAGGACTCCTGTGGCCAGGTGGAGATCCAGGAACTGAGTCTGAAATAAAAACAAATCAATACCTTTGGGGACACAAGGGAAGGGTGGGAATGTGTTGGCTGGGGGGAGAGTGGGACTCACAACTTGATATGGAGGACCCTGGAACCAAAACTCTAAAAAAACCCAGCCAGTCTTGAGTGAGTCTTCATTTTGCACATGAAAAATGCTCCTCAGAACCACAGGCACTTGTAAATGAATATCGTGTCCATCTCCTCCACCCTCCATTAGTCATCGCATAACCAAGCCGTACGCACTTAGTCCTTTTCATCTTTCTTCTTGTCAAGCCCTTTAGCCTGTCCCCTTCACCTACTCATTCCACCAATCATTTTAATTAATCTCTGAATTTCTTTGAAACTAATAGTTTGTGGAATGGGGGAAAATGAGTAGGTTAGAGAGACAAGATTGTGAATGATGAAGGTGGGGCAAAGTTAGAAGGCTTTGCAAGACCTGTTGGGTTACCTCTGGGGCAGGACAGAAGTGCTGTAAACACACAGAAAGGCTGAAGAATTGAGGGAGGAACCACTAAAAACATTTTCCATTTTCCTAAGAATGCTGCCTGAGCAATTCAAACCCTGGATGTTGATGTGCAGCAATATCTGAATGAAAGATGTGATATGATTGTCTCTAAAGTGGATGGGATGATCTCTTCACTCAATAGTTGTATTAAATTTGTCACTATTGTACTTCCTATTCCCAGCTGACTTTATAGAGGATTTCAGTGCTCACTGCAAGTTCTCAGATATATATTTTCAAATAAGTGATAAACTTTATAATTTTTTATTCAAACAGTTGTATTTTAAAATTTTTGATCAAAACCCTGAGCAAGTACAAGTTAACTACAATGTCTAGAGATGAGTCTGAAAGGAACCCTGGGGCCTTGCTTCCCATGCTTTTTAGAATCCTGCATGGCTGGGGTTGGAAGGGAACTTAAAGATCATCTTGTCCCAACCCCCTTGCCCTGGGCAGGGACACCTTGCTCTAGAAAGATGTTTGGGATGTTACAAATCGAAATGTCACACCAATAATGTCTCTGTGCTCATCATTTCTATACCACAGCTTAGCTGGTGCTCCGGGAAATAGAGAGTTGGGCAGAGTTCCCATCCTGTGGAGCTTACAGTCAGAAAAATCCTCTACACACCAAGAAGGCTGGCAGAGTAGCAGTTGATCCACAGTGGGAGCCCAGAGGGGGAAGGTAAGCAGGAGAGGAGGCACTGGAGGACGGTGGCATATGGGCAGCAGACGGCTCTGCTTGGCATTGGGAGCTGGCAGCAGGAAAAATGTACCATACAAATAGAGGCATATTGATGCTGAGTGCTGGGGAGGCAGGTGAATGCCTCTGAAAAGATATATATTGTGTTCAGGGGGAAGGATCCTGCTGGAAGTGTGCATTTGTTCCCATATTACTGAGGTGGGGTTTTGCTGTGGAGAACTGAAGTTAGCTTTGTGGTGTTTGGATATTTCAATAAACAGACAGTAGTGTCAACAAAATAGATTTATTTATGGTTGCCAGTTGTGACTGAAAGCCTCAGAATAACTGGATTTAACCGTTCAGAGCCCTTGGTAAAATAGCTCAGTTTTGATCAGGGTCTCAGGACAGATATGGAGTGCTTAAATTTTTAATTAATAAACAATCTGGCATCCTGTCAAAGTTGACACCTTGCTCTGTCTTAGCAGCTGTTGGCGCAGTAGGCTCCTGGCAACCTGGGATAAAGCAGTACTTGCAACAGGAGAAGGGGAGGAAGCGAGTCTGCATGAGACCAAAACTGCCCAGTGAAAAGCACCACAGAGCTCAGGGATTTCCAGGGAGCAATCAAGCCTCCCTGCTCTGTGCCATGGGCTCGGGCTTGGACACAGACAGCGAGTTCCTGCCCTTAATGTCAGCAGTGGCTGGTGGGTGACAGATGTAAGGACACCTGTCTGAATTCAAGTAATGGCTCTGACAGGAGGAGCAACAAACAGAGAAAGCATTCAACAGTGAAAGTAGGTCCTGCAGGTTGCTCCTTCCCAGGGATTAGTGTGGTGGAGCCTGTGGGGAAGTTTACAGAGTGCCTGCTCACGTAATTCAAATGGAAACATTCACTGTGGATGACAGTCATTTGTGTTGGAGTCATGGTGTGGGAGCAGTTAGGGTTGCCAAAGAGCCAAGGAAGGCAGTGAAGGGAGGAAAGGGCATGGCCTGGGAAGGACAGTGCCTGGAAGCACAAGCAGAGTTCAAGGCTTCTGTTTTGGAGAAGGTGCTGCTGAACTGCTTCTCTTCCTCTGTTCCACCTGATTAATAAACAACAACCTGATCTCTGATCCCAGCTGAGCTATCACAGTGACGTAGCTGCTCCTCCCTGTCTGGGCAGCCCTGTCCCCTCACAAGCTGGGAACGTCCCAGTCTTACCCAGGGCAGACCCTCAGGACTTCCACAAGAGAAGAACCAGGATACTCAACCGCTCAAAATTGCTGTTCTGTGGTAAAAATTGTGTGCAGCTGCCAACACTACAGCTTCTTTATGGTCCCTTGTTTCAGAAGGAAAAAGAGATGGGAAATTTAGCCCAAAATCATAAGGGTTAGACTAACCTGAGGTCTTGTGTTTTTACAATGGGCTCAGGAGCACTGTTCTATGTGTGCTACAGCAAGTCCATAAGCACTTGGCAGTGCTTTTGGCAGGTGGGTTGCTCAGCTCACAGGACTGTTTACAGTCTGTTGAGAACATATGAAACATATAAAAAGCCATAACATTTGAATAGGTTAAAAACAAGTTCATAAGATCAAGGAGAATTTTCAGAATGAAAGAACAACACTAAAGCAAAGGCCTAAAGGTTGTGGTGGCTGCAAATTGAAACTCAGATTGGTTTAAATTTTACCTTTTTTAATAGGAAACAACTAGAAATAGAATACTGTGTGGTATTTAGAGAGCTGGGTACCAGCTACAGTGGGCACAGATTTCCAGAGGTTTCTGTTGAGTGAGGAGAGGGCTGTGGGCTCGGGGAAGTCATGTGAGGGAGGTGAAGCACGTGTGTTGTAAGAGTTAATGGTACAAGGTGGCCTCGCTCTCCATAAGCACGTTTTGTGCTGATGTTTCCCAGATCCTGCGTTCCTTGCAGCCAGAGTAGGAAAAGGTGTGTGGCTGGCAGAGCTGCAAGCCCAGACAAAGCTCTGCTGGGTGTGGATGCTCCCAGCCCGTTGCCAGCTGCTTCAAATAGGCATTTATGTCAGAGATCTGAGGTCAGTTCAATGATAGCCAATTTCAGCCCTGGATTATTACATAAATATTAATAAGAACAGGGGTATATTTCACATTTATGTTGTTGGTCAGCAGAGTATTTACCTAACCCTTAAGCAGTACTGGTGGGAAATATATTTCCCTTCAAGACAACTAAGAAAACTTTAAAAGTTTGGCAAAAAATTTGTTCACCTCTTTAATATAACCTTGTGAGTTTAATGAGAAGTAATCTTATTTTCCGTATACCCAAAGAGGAAAAACAGGAGAAGAGAGTCAACTCAAATGGGAATTGAACTCTTCCCTACTTTTGCCTCCCTACTGAATGACCCTTAATCACCTTTAGCATCTTTGTAGCTTGATTTCCCTGCTTGTAAAATGGGCATAATGAGACTGAAGTCCCAGTAAAGCAGGCAGATCTGAGGGGAATAAATGCTGGACAAGTGGTATGAACTATTTTTATTTTTAAAAATGCATTGAGGAATAGGTATGGAGAAGTAACATATTTTCATCTAGAAGAAGATCTGGGATTAACTTGTTGGTATAAAATATTTGTTACTGCCCCCATTTGCTTTTGGGATATCAATCATTGACATTTTTATTGGTTCATGAGCCTTGTAATGCATTTTGAATCTGACCCTGGACTGTGTGGAGCATATACTGGCACTTAGATTTATGCCAGTTTAACTCTCTGGTCACTCTTTGACATTTTTGACCAAATATCTTCCAGTTGCTATGGGCCTGCTTTTTTTTTGGGGGGGGGGGTATTTTGTTTTTTTTACATTAAGAGTTTGTGCTTTGAGGGGCTCTGACAGTGATTTGGAGTTGTTCATAAAGCAGGAATTATCACAGGACAGCTCTGGGGATGCTGAGGCACAGCCACCAGCACCTCTCCAGCTTCCCACTGGTCGTTTCCTAAAAAATAAGCCCTGTTTCTCAGTCCAAAACTTTGGCAAGAAGACGACCACGCGAAACACGGGAATTCTCCTGCTTCGTATCCCCGTCAGGGAGGAGGGTGGGTGCCACAGCCGCAGGAGTGGGGAGGTGAAACTCATAGCCCTTTTGGACACTTCCACCCGATAAATCTGCCCCTGAGCTTCCACGCCTGTTTTTACACCTGTGTTACGTGTAAACTGCTCTCGATATAGCAATGCTTTTTAAGGAAAAGCGAGGAGCGCTCCTGAGCAGATGTAAATCAGCAGCGCCGGGAGTGACGTCGGGTGCGCCGTGCGCTCGGCCGGCCCTGCTGACACAAGAGCCAGTCCTGCCTTCTTCCGGCTCCCACGCTGTCCCCTCCCTGGCGCTGACACAGCCGTGAGGTGAAGCCTGTTGGGAAACATCCCGCTCCATCCAGCCCAGCAAAAACCTGAATGGCTGGGCAGAGAGGAGTTTGCTCCTTTTCAGGGTGTCACCACATATCCCGGATTAAAGTCCTCGCGGAACCGCCGTGTGAGTGCCAGCCACTGCTGTCTGGGAAAGCCAGGAGCTTCCCCAGTTTGTCCCAGCAGCTCCTGGCTAAAAGGGAATTGTGCTGCAGCTGGAAACTCCATCAAGCGAGTCTCAAAGCATTTCATTCATTCTCAGCTGATGCTTAATACACCTTTACTCTGGCGGGTAGCGCTTCCTAAGCCTTGTCCACATCGCAGCCGAACAAAGGCCCTTCTCAAGAGTGGTGTTGTGTAAATAAATCCTGTGCCTTGCAGGGTGTCACGGAGTTAATGGGAAGCCTGGAGAGGGGAGGGCGTGGGAGCAGCATGCCAGTGTTAACGTTCTGTTTTCTGCATAGGATTGCAACAGGATTGCAACAGCCCGGCCTATCTGAGCTGCTGCACGTCCCGACAGCGCGGCTCTGCTCTTGAATGTGATAGGGGTGCTGATAGAACAATGCACCTTTCTGGGAAATGGTAATGCGCAGCAGGATTTCGCTGTAAGGACATTCTGAATAAACCATAGAAGCTTTCTTCTCTGAGTGCTGATGATTTTCAGGTGGCCCACCAGGCAGCCAAACAAAAAATATATGTGGCAATGCTCACTCAAAGGTTAAAGTTTTGGGGTAAGGAGGGGGAATGTTGAAAACCCCATGAACTTAAATAGTTGTACTTATATCTTTGTGGTAGCTCTGACTCTTTCCCTTGCTTCTCACAGATCAGTAATCAGGGGACTATTGACAGGAATAACCCCCCAGGTAAAAATACACAACTGCTTCTGAAAGAAACAGCATTTTATATGCAAAGCTGTGTGGTAAAGAGCGTGCTCAGGGTGCTTTTTCAGGCCCCATGGGAAGTTTTACAGAGAGCAAAGTACCTTTTAGCAAGTCCTTTTCTGTTAGTTTCAAAATCCTCTCTTGCTTTTCTTTAGAATGATTTTCCCACAAAAGGTGACAGAAACCATAAGAAAAGTCTCAGCAAAGCTTACTGCTCCCCTACCCCCTTCTTTCCCTCCCTCCTCCTCCAAACACTGGGAGCTCTCAAAAATATTTTAGTATCCTGGAGATGAAAAACAATGTCTTTAATTTGTATTTGTCTTGTAATAGCTCTGACTTTCACCGCCTTGTCCTCCCCTTTATTGGGAGTACATGTGTGAGCACTCCCTCTAATGTTGTTTATACGCCTGCTGTCAGGTTCAATAAGCAGTTTCTTAGCAGGGCACCTTCCCACGTGAAGGAAATGTTTCCAGTTCTCGTCCCAGCTCCTGCTTCCTCCATGGGCAGCGTCCTGGCATGGAACAACAGACATGAGTATCAGGGATATCAGTAATTCTTAGCTGATAAATGGAAGTTAACTCTAGAACCTCATGAATCTACTGGCAGTTTAGATGAGGGGCAGCTGTTTACAGGACATTTTACAGGTATTCCATTTGAGTGAGTTTAACGTGGTGCCTGTTACAAATTGAGCCATTTTATTAATAGTGGATCAGGAAAATTTTAGATCTATAGGACACCAATGCACCTCTTAGGTAAAACTGAAAAGAATCCATTGAAGAATTCTCCCTGTAAATAGGAATGTTGCTAAAGAGAATCAAGATGAAATGTAAATGTGAATAATTGTTCCTAAGACAAAGAAATATTGGCAAGCAGCCACACTCAAATTAGAAATTTAACTGGTTTTATGCCAGGAAATCATACTGGCAGAGTCTCAGGGCAGGTCAATGAATGGCAAACCCACAGGTAACTTGCAGGACCAAGGATTTCCCCTTCATGAATGGGTGTAGATAAGTAAAATTTCCCAGGGCAGAAAAACACTTTGTAGAAGCAGCTGGATTTTCAGCTTTGAAGTAGAAGAGATACTTTCATTTTCAGTATCTCCATTAGTGCTTCTTTTTGCAAGACCAGGAGTGTGAACTCTTGTGTCTGAGCCAAAATTCCAACCTAAGCAGAATGTACTCATCTAAATTTCCCTTTTGGTTTCATTTGGCCAAGGTATTCCTTGGTGTAGAGTTGCTGTGTACTGTTACAGCAGTTGCTGTGTTGGGAGCTTGGGAAGGCGCCCGCCTGGAAGAGGTTACATAAAACCTAAACCATAATAAGCTCAGAGAAACCCCTGAGTGTGATGATTAAAAAGAGAAAACGATTAGGGAAAACACATCAAAGAGGCTCAGTGAGAGTCCTAAAAGGAAAAATACTGATTATATTTGTTTTGCTTTTGTCTTACATGAGGTAAAAGGCGTGTGGTGTGTCCTGGGTCGCCACCCTAAGGGGTGTGGACTTAAAGACAACAGAAGCAGACTCCAAGGCTTCCATGGGGTTTATTTTGGTTGCAGGGCTGGGGAGATAAGATATAATTGTACCATATACATAGTGGTGCTATCAGTCTGATGGATTACCCTTCCCATACACCCTGAGCACCTTGCCTACCCTCTGCTGCTAATCTGTGTCTACCAGGAGAACTTGCTTTCTGACCTTTCAAGAAACTTTCAACTGTGATTTTTAAAACAATCACAGAAATGTTTTTCTTTCTCCAAACGTGCAGTTCCTTTCTCTGGTGAAAGCATTCAGAGGCATCAGATGGGTAACATTGATTGCTAAAGCTGGTGTGCAGGTTCAGTTCAATAAATTGTGAATTTTAGGAGCTAAAATTTGTTTAGAATTCCACTCTGGGTCTGGGAATAAGAGTAGACATTTATTGATAGTCCTGTTGTTCATACTCCACTGGGTTCTGTTATTTTAGAACAATGTTAGATTCACTTTTTAAAGTTTTTTTAGACTTAGTCTGACCTGGGAACCAGGTTAGAAAAGGTTTGAACTAATAAAATATGCAAAATGTGGGTTTAGGGCTCTCCTTTAATGTGGAAAGAGGAAGAAAGGTTTTAGTCAGTTATAGCAAGTCCAGTAAGGGAACTGTTTACTTAAATCTCACAGTTATTTATTTTAATTTAACTTCTCAGAACTTTTAAGCTGGGTTTAGTTCATGTGGGCTCAGATATTAAAGAATGGTTTTTACTGATATGTGTTACTCTGACTACAGTTACAGCCATTTTCTTTTGGAGATTCTGGCAGAATAGATCCCAAAAGTGAAAGGAAAATACTGAAGAGGACTTTGGAAATGGGGAAATATAAAATATAATCCTTATAGATTTAGAATTTACGTAGGAACATAGCACTTGAGTTTATTTTCCCATGAATGTAGCTAGCATATATAAATTTCTGAGGCAGTAGTGCATATTATTTTCCAACATCGACAAAAATAATGGTAAAAATTGCAAGGAGTAGGAACACTCTGTGTGGGTGCCAGCTGGGTGATGCACAGGCTTTTCTGGTTATGCATATCTGGCTTTGGCCTTGTTAGAACCTTCCTAAATTTGGGTCCAAGCTGCTGGACAAATTGCCTTGTACTTTATGCTCTTGCACATAAAAAAGAGGCTGCTTGGAACAAAACATTCCAGGTGAAAGATCCTTGCATTGTCCTTATGTCCTGCTGCCGTGTTGGTTTGCTGACACCCTGGAAAATCCAGCAGTTCTCCTGACTCGTTTGGGACTCTGGAGAGCAGGAGGTGAACGGGCCAAAGGAGGGACAGAACAGAGAAGGGATATTGGAGCAACACTTTCCCTCACAGCTTACAGGCCCAAAGAACTTTTCTCTGTCTGGGATGTCCTGTCCTGGGTCATTGGGTACACTGACTTTTTGGTCAGCCCAGGAGTCTAACCTTTTTTCCCTTCTTAAAAGAACTAATACAAAATCACTCTGTTTGCATTACCAGTGGACTTGGATTCATTTAGTTTTGATCTGATTCTCACAAAAACATCAGAGCTGTTTGCAAAGCTAATAGCAGTCTAATGACAAAAGCAGCAGTGCCAAATATCTTTAGTCTTACCCTTTTTCTTCTCCTTAATATCAAAGCTAAAAGCATGGTCTTGATTTATATGCAGGATTACTGATGTTAAAGCTACATAATAATACATCTAAAGCCTAGCATGGTTTATAAATACACAAAACATATAACTTAATAGTTATTTGTGCTGAATCTTATTTTCCTGCATACTCTGTCCTACCTTTGTTACTGAGGGCACTAATACTGCATTAATGAAAGCAGAAACAGCTGCATTTATCTTCATTTTATTCTCCCAAGTCACAGCAACGTGCTGGAACGACAGCCATTGTCTGTAGCAAACCTTCTGAAAGTCTTTTAAGGGCATCCATCTGGGCAGACTTTGTGGTTATAGAAGGGCTGATGCTGTAAGTATTCATCCCACTAATGGTCTCATTGATTTTTATTTACGCTCTTTGTAGATTGCCAGTCTCAGTCTGAGTAAGAACTGCAGAAGATGTGCTGAATTCAAGAACTGCAGGCATGTGTTCACCTAAACCCAGGTTTCTGTATCTGTTTTTAGGTGCTTGATTGAAGTGGTGCCTCCAAAACAGTCTGTTCTCTCTGCAGAGAAGCAGACAAGTGCAGTTGGAGAGCAGTGTTAAAAACCAGGTGCATAAGTTTGAAAATGTTGATCCAAATCACATTATTATAAGTAGCAGGGAAATGTCATGACTTACTGAGATTAAACAAAGACCTGCTTAGAATCTTGTGACTTCAGCTCATAAATGGATTTCATCACTCATTACAGCTGCATAAACAAATGCATGTGGTACATATGCATGTTTTGTTTTGGGAAGTTGTTTTTAAAATCCCCTCAGAATTTTTTTTTAAATTGCTCCTAATGAGCCAACACTCCCTGGTTCTGGAGCAATGCCTCGTGTACCTGAGCAGCACAGCCCACTCATTGCTTTTAAAAGGGAATAAAGCTTCCCAGCCTCTCTCCCCTTCTGGCAGCTGAACTGCTTTGGCAAGCAGGTTATTTCAAAGGAGAAATTTACAATATGAAACTTGGTGTCAAAACTTTTATTCCTTTTATGAAAGTAGCCTTGCCCGGGTGCTCCTTTGGAGCTGTGGAAATGTAATCCCAGCCCAGTCAACAACTGGAGAAAGTCCTACACGTCTGAGCTCAGACTAACTTTGTCACATATTTAATGTATTTGTTTAATGTAATTATTCCTGTTGTCCGTGGCCTCATTTGTTCTAATGAGCCTCTCACAAGGAATCTTAGAAATGGATGCCCTGTGATTACCCAGGGAAAATTAGTACTTCCCCTGTGTTTTCTTGACAATATGTTGCAAGTGGGATGTGGCAAGAGGAATCCAAGTTTTGGTCTTCCCGCTGTGGTTGTTACCTGAAGGCACAAATGGTGCAGTAGTTTGGGATGCAGAGCAGACACCTGTCTGTGGATTTAAAAAGTTTTACAGATCAAAACTGTCAAGCCATTCTCATATATTGAAATTTGAAGTAGCTGCTTTCAGCTAAACCCACACTTTTCAGCATCTCCAGGCAGGCATTTATCAAAGTTTAACCTCAGAAAACTAAGATGGAAAAATATAATTCTTTGAATTTCAATGTGCCATTTCATATTCACAACTGAGAAGCTGGATTAATCCTGGGTGGGTAGTGTCTCATTTTAACTTTACACTGCAAGTTATTTTTTGAACCATATCTAAAGAGAAATTACTTTTTTTTATTTCCCCAAAGAAAAATACTGAAGGATACTCCGTTTTTGTGGCCATTTTTCTGACAAAAAATTCAAAAATCTAATTTAAAAAGGGATATTGCTGGGGGGAAATGGTACTCTTTTTCTATTTCAGTCACAGCCTCCTCTTTTTACTTATAAAAATCAGAGTCAGGAAAGTAAAAAGAGCAACAATATGGGAGAGTTCATGGTCAGGGCTGCTTACAGGTATATCCTGTATAGATGGGTTTGTCCTGAAGTGCTTTAGTTTGTTTCTCTCCCTGGAAAAATAAAACTGGTAACAACAAGAAATTTCAAATGGAATGAAATGAAAACCTTTTGGCTTTTCTGTCAAGCAGCCTTAATTTTTAGGCAACTGGGGAAGAGTCTTAATAATGTGTGTTCCTAAAGATTGTTTAAACGAATTGCTGAGTGTCTGAGGCTTTTGGTGTCCTGTCCCTTCTGTCAAAGCCCTTGGAGAATCCAGTTGCTCCTCACCTCTGGAAACCTTCCCTCTTACGTAGGTAGCTAAAAAGATGCCTGACATTAGAGACTTGCGCTCCAAAATGTTGCTGTGAATGCCTTAAAATGTCACATTAATATCAAGAATGGTTCACCCACAAACCATCTGGCTTTGCAGATCTCAAAACGATCTCTCAATTAGTTAATTAAGCTTCCCTGTTTCCTAATAAGGCCTATCTGAAATGCTCTGAGGCTGGGGACAGTGGGGCTGGAGGTCTGCACTGAGCAGGTGTGACAGTGGCCAAGGGTCTCCCCAGGCAGTGGAAGATCCCAGCAAGTCCTGCCGGGCCTTACCTGGATGTGCTGGCTGGGAAAATACCTGGCTTTGTCCTTATAAGGCCAAGGAACTGCTCCCAGAGCCCTGGTCCTGCCCTAGTCCTTCCCAGCCCGGCTCAGCCACAGTCCTAAAAAGGCAGTTCCTTGCTCCTGCTTCCCACAGCTGAGCTCCCCAGGGAGGGCAGCTCTGCCGAGCCAGGCACTGCACTCACGGGGAGAGCCGTGCTTACAGACTGTGCTGTTGCTTCTCGAGGCAGATGTTGTGTTTAGGGGCACTGCTGGGCTTCTCCTTCCTCCCGTGTAGTGAATAATGCAAATATAACAGAGAGCGGTGTCTGCCGCGCTGGCGCGTTTCAGGAGCGGGGTAGATCCCTGTAGGATCCGCGCAGGGAAGGAGACGCACGGTGGGAAGCAGCTCAGAGCCAGAGTCTTGAAAGCATATTAGGTTATGGTTTTATAATAGAAAGTGCTCAGCAGCAATATGAGCTCAAAGCAATCCGTGTCCTTTTTCCTCCCTTCCCTGGCTGCCAGTCCTGCTCTTCGCTTGTGCTTGCTCAGTCCTTTGTGGGGCCATGCTGGGCTCTTGGTTTCATTTGTGCTGAAAGCCAGGAAAGGGTTTTCTGCTCAGCTTCACAGTGTGGCATCACAAAACATTGTGCTCGTGTAACTGAGTGAGTGGTGAGTAGGACAGAGGGGGGAAAAAATTATTAATGCCCCGTGCTCTTCCTAATGTGAAACCTTTAGGTGCTGTGCTCTCCTTCTGAATAAAAACTCTTCAAATGCTGGGTATTTTATGAGACAGTTTTACAGGTTTAATTGAAAATTTCTGAAGGATCTGATTATTGGCTTATGTATTTCACATGCCAAGCTTAGTTACAGTCTGATAGATTTTTAAGGACAAATTCTTTACTGGAGCCAGATTTTGTAAAGGCTTGAATATGCTAATTCAGAAGGGGTCTTGCACAGGATTTTTTTCTTTTATTAAATCATCCTACCTTAATTTGAAATAATAACGAGGAGTGTTTTTATAAATTTAAGATCTGTGAGATTCTGACACTGAGCAGTCACATGCTCATTTCAGAAAGGGGCTTAAAAGAATTCTTTTTCAAGGGGGCTGTTTGGGAAGAGTCCCTGGATGGTGTGTGCTCTGTGGAGCGTGGGAGGCGTTGGGGTGCAGCTCCAGGCTCTGAACACGCTGTACTCGGGCGCAGCAGTTTGTCTGCTCAGAGCCACATGCTTCCTTCCTTTATCAGGCTGCTCCTGGCAATCCTGCTCAACCTTTGGACTTTATGGCCTCTCTCAGGATGTAGCATTGGTTCCCTAATATCTCTTCTCTTGTCTTTTGCCAAGTTTCCAGCAGGCAATGAGGCCACGACAAGCAGGGTCACAGGTGTTGAAGGAAGTCAACAGCACAAACAATTATTATTATAAAACTGGATTCTGCGGTTGCAGGAATGAAATGCTGCTCTTTATGAATCTGGCATACCATCCCCGTCTTTTTTTCTGAGTTTATAACATGTTTTCTAGTTCCTTTAGTACCACTGCTAGGTGTGTGCTGTGGATTTAGTAGGTAGGGTTAAGAGTACTGATGGTATAGATTAAAAAAGAAAAGAAAAAGGAGATTGCCATGGGCTCCTTTAATGCATGTTGTTAGCTGAGAGCTGGTCTGTGTTTCTAATGTTGTTTTTATACTGCTGGTTTCTGAAATATCTGTCATGTAAAACGTTAAACCAAGTTATTCCCATGTGTGAATGGTAGTAAGGGAAGTATTTAGACAATAAGGAAGAGGGTGATTAGAGGGGATCGTTGATCAGGCAATAAGGAAGAGGGTGATAGACAGTCTGGTACCACGAGGCAGGAGGTGACACACACCTATGGAATTTGATAATTCAGGAGGACCATTTACAGCTGTAGGCTCAGGGCACTAAACATGGCAAAGAAAAGTTTAAGAAAACCCTGGCAAAGGGATGCTTCTGCCTCTGCCAAGCACAGTAGGGGGTAGCCAGAAAAGGTTGTGTTGGAATTTAGGGAATACCACTCAACAAAGAAGTTCTTCCTCTTGGCATTTCTGTTTGGCTCTTGGTCGTGGTCCCTGCATACACCTTCTGTCACATTTTCTGACCCAGAGCTTTGGAAGATGTGTGTTTTTGGGAAAACAAACACACGAAATGACAGTGGGAGCACTGCCAGAAGCATGGATCGATTCTGAATTCAGAAAGCACCCACATGTAGCTTTCAAAGTCAGAAATGTTGTCTGTCTTCTGTAATACTCTGTCATTAAAGCAGAGCATCTTTAGTGATGTTGGTATTTTTTTATAGACTATTCCATCTGCAATCCTTTGTCTGAATGCAGTTATAGTGAAATCAAGGGCGGTCTTCCAGTGTATGAATTTAGTTAAACTGTAGAATTCAGAAAATATAATCTTACCTACCTCAGAAGGTTTCACTGCTTTAACCACACTGACAAAACAGTGAAAAATTATGATTTGAAGGTGAAATTTAGAAAACCTGGAGCGCTTTCCACCACAGAGGTGCTCTGAAGTCCCATGGTGTAATGGTAACCCTCGTGTTAGCCCTATGTGCAGGCTCAGCCCTTTGTTCATTGTCTAATCATCAATCTTCTGTTAATTCAGTGAGACTGAGGGTGGAAAAAGGTGATTAAAGGTATCTGAATTTGCCCTTTTGCTGTAGGAGGAATTCAGCTACTGTTCTGATAATCCGGTTTAAAGCACACTTTAGAACAAGCCAGTGCTGTTAAACCCCTGTGTAGGAACTGTAATCTGTGTTTATTATCAGGACCATTATCAGGAAACGTCACTAAGAATCTAAGGAGTCTTTAACCAATAGCTTATTGCTTCCAGGGATGGGCTGCAGGCAGTTTATAAAAAGCCAACATTTTACTATTAGTGTGTTTGGCCAGGAAGCAAATACACTTTGCTAATAAGGGTGTTTCTATGTAAACTGTACGAACCCATGTGCTCAAGGCTGGCTATGGCATTGCCACTTGTGAAAAGCAAACTTACAGAATTTAGAGAATCAGCCACTAGAGCTCAGTTTATTCACTGCTTTAGCAGAGTAGGTTGGAAATCAGAACAGAGGAATTAGTACTGGGGAGTCTTTTGCTGTTAATTCACTCTAGTGAATTCACTAGCCTGTGGATCATATTCATTGATATTTCAAAGGCTGTTGTCATTTCTTTTTCACTAAGTGCAAATTCTTCTGTTTTAATGCAAAACCCAAAGTCATCAATGCTTGCAACAGGCATCCTAAGGGCAAATGGACCAGTTAGAGCCCTGAGTGACCTGGTCTGACCTGATAGCTCACTGCTTTGAGCAGGAGGTTGAACTACATGTCTTTCTGGGGCTCCTTTAAACATGAATTATCTTATGATCTGATGATTTGTAGAAATGGTGAATGTATCTCCTAATTGTATCTCCTTTTGGGGTATTATACTGTAAAGCATTTTTGAGATGGTTGCTTTCCAGAAAAGACTTCAGCCCTGAGCACTGTCACCTGCCTAACTCTAATCACACAGTCAGTCCCACTGCAGTGAAATGTTATCCTTTGAACATGGTTACTCAACCCCTCTGCAGAGAACACAGTGCCAGCCACAGGTCCCAGTGTTCAGTGTTTCACAGGAGCCAGACCATGGGTGCGTTATCCACTTGTGAAATGGGGGCTTAATAAAACTCACAGGGACTGAGTTTTTTCATGAGCCCCAAGAGTAAAGTATGGTGATCCTGAAGCAGTTTACCAAAAGGAAGGTGGCATTTCCCAGGGCTCTCCTCACACATGGGCACATCCCAGCTTTAAAGGTACCAACCAGAAACACCTTGAAGTGCTGGGCTATAAACTACAGCACAACTTGCTGTTGTGCAAGCTGTGTGCTGCTTGTGGTGAGGATGGGAACCTTAAAAATTGGGTAGGTAAAGAGCAGGAAATGGGAGCCATTACCTTTGTCCCAAGGGAAGTGGCTCCCCCTGTGAATCACAGCCCTGGTTTCGCTGTGCTGCATGGGAGTGGTGTCCTGTCCCAGGCAGATATTCCCAGCTCCTGGGGCCTGCCAGCTCTGACTGCTGCAGGGGAAAGGAGCAGGAGAGTCCTGGGCCCACCAGCATCACTCCTGTGAAGCCTTCCCCCATTGTTTGGGGAGCAGGGAGGTTGAGGATGTGTCAAGCCCTGTATGCTGCATTAATTGATGTGGCCTTTTGCTGTTAGGAAGGTGGCCAGAGAGGGACAAGGACTGCAGTCCTTTACTGAAGACTTTGGCTGTGTGCCACGTAGTCCCTGGGTTATCCCGTGGAGAACAAAACCTGCTGCTGTGTGAGACAGCCCAGGTTGCCAAGTCTTGCCTTCCCCCCTGCCATGAGTCACCCGGCTCTGGCAGAGGCTGGAGCTGGAGCCTGGCTCACGGTGGCACAGGAACCTCCTGCCCTGGCTCACACTCCAGCCTATCCTGGAGGAAACCCTCCATCAGCTCCTGCACCCGCTCTGCCTGTGCCAAAGGGCTGCCACACCCCAGTTCTTGAGGCCTCCTTACTCATAACGGAGACAGACACCGAAACCAAGCAGTCCCTCCTCTGCTCCCTGTGCTCTGGGGCTCCCAGAACCTTTTCAGTGCCCCTTCCTTTTGTTCTGCCTAGCCCAAAGCCTCCGCACAGGGGCTGTTTCCATCCCTTCTCAGGAAGAGAAGGCAGAAATGAGACAGATCCTGCCCATTGAGTGTTGGTGGTATTTATCCTTCCTCAGCCCAATAATGAGATAAATCCCCAAACCTCTGTTCATCCAAGGCCGTGTTTGTTTCCTGGAGCAGCACAATTAACGACACAAGCCATGAGTGTGCACAGGGTGAAGGGACAGAGCTGTCTTTCTCTTCCATATCTTTCTGCTCTGATTAAGTGCACCTTTTTCCACCTCTGATGCTGAGGTGCACAGAGCTGCCCCACAGCTCACTCATGATGAGCAGATCATTTAGAGGTTTCTATTGTTTGTAAATCATGGTGGAGAGAAAGCAACATCTGAGTCCCTAAGTCTTCTGGAAACACTGTGGCTCACCAAACATCTTTCATTTCAGCCCTCGTTTCTTACTAAGAACTTAACCCCATCATAGAGCTAGAGGAGCAGTAGAACCAATAATTTTGGGAATTTAGGTCTTTAATATAAATTGAAGTTAATTTTATGATATTAGCAAGCTGATGCAATGGAATTTTTGTGTCATGAGATGTCTTTGCAGTAACAAAGTCTATCATTAAATCTTAATGTCAATCCATGAAACTGCTTGCAGTTTTGGACAAAAGGTGGCACTTATCTAGTAAAGTTAACAAGGGAGTGAAAGCCTCTAGGCCTGATAAGAGTGACCCAGGGCAGGTCTGTTGGTCCTTTGTGGATGGACTTCAGCATTATCTGCTCATATGCCAAGATAGTCAGGTGTAAACTATTTATATTAGAGTAGTAGAGTGTTCCTGGTAAAGCAGCATGTGGCCTGAAACTATAACCCTTGCTAAGGACCTGAATTTATGAAGTCAATAATTAGCTTATTAGGCATATAGCTGTGCCTGTATAGGTGTCTGAAGTTTATGTTCCATCTGGCTTACATCCAGTGAGTTCAGGTAATTTGGAAAAGATAGTCCACGTGTACAGTGAGGGGCTGTAACAAAGATTTGTTGAAGAAACAAAGGGGGAAACCACACACAGAAGTCTCAGGCTATGTGGGAGGGGAGCAGAACTGAATGTATCTTTTCCACAGAAGTCAGGCTTAGCCAAAGGGCTGGTCATGAAGGTCAACAAAAGGCCCTTGGATGAAACAATTTCACTCTTATTCTCAGGAAGGAGCACTGGAAAGAGGATCCACATGTGTGCTTAGAAAAGCCAAACGAGATTGTGCTTGGACTAACACACTTAACACGTGGGTTCAGAAGTCCATGACATGTTCAAATAGGGAAGGATGGTTGGATCTGTTGTCAGAGCCAGTGAACATCTCTGGTTTCACTGGCACCTCAAGAAAGGTGCTAGCAGGTGAATTCCCCTCCTGCCTTTAAGCTTAGGTAAGAAAAACAGGCACACAGCAAGGTCTTAATGATAGAAAAGTTCTTACAGGGAACTGGAAAGCATGGAAGGGATTTCAGGGGTGAGAGTGCAATACTTTCTGAAAGGCAGAAGAATACTTGTAAGTATTGTATCTATTCAGATGGAAACAAGTTCCTTTAGGAACATCTGATAATAATTTTTACAGTCAAATACAATTTTTACTTTAAAATTGTGAAGAGCTACTTCTGCTTTAGATAGACTGAAAACAGCCTGAAATCAGCCCTCTGATAGCCCTCAGAAAATGCCATTTCCTTAGGTAACTGTAGCATCTTGGAAGTTTGTCCTTCATGATAAAAGAGGGACACCTTTTATTTCTGTATAATAAAAATCTCCCCAAGTTGTGGTAAGGTTGTACAGTAAGTTGAATCAAACTGTGCACTGAACACAAACCCTACAATCTTACAAGGTATTTTGTATTTGTTATTTTATGGGTTTGGTAAAGACAAAATAGTCAGTAAAGTCAGGAGGGGAAGTGAAATTGCTGACTACCAAGTTCTAGTTGTTACTTTTAATGTAACAGTACCCCATTCCTGGGTGGGGAATAGGCATGAGGTGACAGGTGGATGCAGATGGAACACCAGGAAACTGGGAGGTCAGGTCAGGCCACTGACACCAGGAATTGAACAAGAGCTAGGGTTGAGATTCCCAGCAAACCTACAATTAGATATTCAAGTTAATGAAGGAGAGGCTTAGCCTTAAGGACATCCTCTTCCTGGTGGTTTCTTGTACTCCTGGGTGCCAAGGCTTGTGGTGTTGTGAGCACAGATCTGCACCAGTGACTTTAATGGAAGTTTATACGTCTCTATCCATCCAGTATCACTGCAGTTTTAGAGGCTGAATTAGGAATTCTGATCAACCTCTGCTTTCTGTGCAAATGTTCCCACGTGTTAATCCTTCTCTTAGTGTAATGAGGTGGAAAAGCTTTAGGTTGAAATCCAAGCAGCATCTTAACAAACAACTCATGTTTTTGTCATTGTTTTGACCAGTACTGGTCTGATTATTTTTCAAGTAAGAAATATGGTCAGACTGACAGCTTGTACCTTGTGTTTTATCTTCCAGAAGAATTTTTACAGTCTCTAGTTATCAGCTTTAAAACCAGTGTAGGTTTATAGCTGAAAGATTGGCAGATGTTTAACTGCTGTGGGGAAGTTTAAATACAGCTGTTAATTTTACATGCTGGTATCATGTAAAGCAGTGCCCAAGACCCCTGTGTTTTAATTAGTTTTTAAGGATCCTTGGTACCATAAGAAATGATTTCTGTCTCTTTTGCTTGTTCTTTGTACCTCTTTGTAATGCTTCCAGTGACTACAGTCCTATACTTAGATAGAAAAGCTGATCTACTGGAGCCTTACCCTGGGAATGAACTCCACTAATCAACTGCTCATGACTCCAACAGATGTTTCTGCTTATCAGACAATTGGAACCTCATGTTCTACTATATTTTTAAATTTTTTTTCCCTTCTTTTGATACTGGCAGCAAATGCCCCATTACACATGTGAGCTTCAAAAACTTGTCACATGATAGCAGGAACAAATTGCTAAGCCAGTCAGCAAAGTTCAGGTTTGAAGTGGTGGTCCACTGAAGGCAGCTGGGTCTTAGAAGCTGAAGGAATCATTTATGGAATTACCATGCTGTAGTTTTGTTGTAAATGCCAATATTTTATTTCAGCCTCTTGTATGATATTTGGAAATGTAAGAAGAACTCGGATCACAACTCTTTTTTTTCAAAGACTGAATCACTTTAGGATGTGGAGATAAAGTTAAGTGATTCTTTTGAGGATATGAGTATTATCCTCTTGAAACCACAGAAAGGGGATGTGATTGGTTTCTATGATTTTGTTATATACAGACTTATCTCCCATGGCAGGTCAAAATTTGTGAATTTTCAGACATGGTGGAAGTACAGATGGGAAGAATTTACTTTTTGCTTCAGTTTGTTTAGTCTATTGCATTCAACTTTCTGTTTCTAATTGATAAGTGACTGATGGATTCTTGATCAATCAATATCTTTGATTTTGGCAACAGGAAAATTAATATCTGTAGAAATGCTGGTAGACTATCACTCCAAAAGATGCAGCTTATTCCACTGCCAACAAACCCAGGCGTGCTTAGTGGAAGTGAAACACCTGTTACAAGAGTACAATGGGACCATACAAATTGTAGGCACTGGAGACACTTCTTGGGGATTAAAGCAACTCATTTGCAAACCATTTTTCTGTTAGCAGTGAGCAGTTAATCATGAACCTTCCCCTACCCACAGCTCACCCACGCTGTGCTGATTCAGGAGCCATGGCAGGGCATGGCTGAAAGGCTCAGCCAGGAGGTTTATCAGTATTCACACTTCGTTAGCCAAGCAGGAGCCTCACCACATGTGGGAGACCAGAACTTCTTTCTTTCACCCTTTCCCATAGCAAATATCTTAACTTGCTGCTGTTGCTGGGCTTGGTTGAGATGATAAACACAAGTACAAAGAGCAGTGGGAGTTGGAAGCTCTTCTATTAATGGGAAAGGTGAGAGTGAGGGTAGAGAGGGTCAGTGGCTGCCTCTGCAGCCCCTCTCAGGCTACTCAGTAGCTCTGAAAATTTTTCAGCTGATAAAGATGTAATCAGTTAAGAACATGGCCAATAATACCCACTGGGCATGTTGGCAGTTGTTTTCAAGCTGCTGATACACTCTCTTCTTTAAACATCACATTTCTTCCCCTTGTGTTCAAGCCAAACTCTGACCTCCTGGTGCCATTGACTTGTATTTGGTGGAACCTGAACTTGGGTTAAAGGTCTGGAGTGCAGAAGGATTTGTGTTTGCACAGAGACAATGTAGTTTTTTCATGACTGTGGATGAGATTTCTTCTTTGCTTCTTATGCTTTCTGTGTAGAGTAGGAAACTGAGAGCCCATAAAATATGTGGAACAGAAAGCTGGTGGAGGATCCTCATTAGAACATGTGCAGGCATGGTGGGAGTGGGAAAAGAAGAATCATTTAGGGGAAAGAATCATCTAAGCCAAGGGATGACAGGACCCAAAAGAGCTTAATTAGTAGTGCTGAAGTTGACTAACAAGCCATGGAGAGAAAAAACTGGGTATTGATTTAAAACTTTGCTAAGTGCCATTGGAAACTGAGAGAAAAATGGTGTTGGTGGAATGAGCTTTCAAAGGATCCAGAGAAGACATCTAATCTGTTCCATGTAACCTTAACGTTAAGAACAGACATGGGGTGTGTAGAGAGATCAGAAATCTGATGGCCAGTGGTTTAAATAGTTCCCAGACACACAGACATGAGAGTGAAGATGCCTGGTTGCCCCAGTAGAAGTATTCTGGGGCAAGAGGAGTCAGTAAACCAAAGCCAGCTTTGCCTGTAACTCTGAGGAACTCCTGTATATCTTTGGAGGGGTGTAAGAAAGCTTTGTTTTTCTCTGTCCCACTTCCAGCCTTGTGGCCAGGGAGATGGAGACATTCCCCTTTCCGGGAAGGATTTCCAGCAGTCTGAAATCTGCTGTAGGGCTGGCTCGTTCTCCTGTGCGTGTGTCCAAGCACATGACCGGGATGGACGGATGTCCTGGGAGGACGATGATGGGAGATGTGCTCAGGTCAGAGCGGGGGTTCCGGGGGTTAACTGGGAGAGTTCAGTCCTGGGGGGTCCGGGCTGGCTCCTCTCCCTGCGGTTCATGTGCTCGCTCAAACACACGAATCCATCGATGAGCTGTCATGTGCCGGCTGCACGCCCACAGCAGGAAGGAAACGGCTGGTCCCTCAAAGTCAGGAGTAGTA